>PVKE010009000.1:0-46059 GCA_004027555.1 Craseonycteris thonglongyai | reverse complement strand
TTTTTATGGCTGACTAGTATCCCGTTTCAGAATTATACTGCAATTTGTTTATTCATTCACCAGTTAATGAACATTAGTGTTATTTCCAGTTTTAGGTCGTTTTGTTATGAATGGTCTTACCCAGTTCTTTTTGGAGGCATATGTTTTCTTAGATAAATCCTGATTGGAATTTTTGGGTCACATGATAATTCTATATTTAAATTTGTTAGGAACTTCAAACAAGTTCTGCAAACTGGTGGTACCATTTTACGTTTCCAGCAATAAAGTATCAGAGTTTCAGGTGTTCCACAGCTTCTCCAATGGTGGTGGTGTTGATCTTTTCCATTTTAGCCATTTTGATGAGTATGAAGAAATCGCTTTCATATATTTGATGACTAATGATTCTAAGCACCTTGCATGTGCTTATTGGCCTTTTTTATATGTCTTGTTTATCTTCTGTGAAATAGTTGTTCAAATATGTTAGCCATTTTTAAAAATTAGATTTCTTTTTATTATTAAAGAAGTTCTTTATATAGTCTAGATATAAGTCCTTTGTCAGATATATGTGTTACAAATATTTTTCCAATCTATGGCTTAGAACTTCATTTCCTTAATAAAATATTTTCATATAAAGGAATTTTTAATTTTTTGAAATCCAATTTACCTATATTTATCTTTAATGCTTAGTATTTTATGGTCATTTCCCAGTAAAACTTTGCTTGGTCACAAAGATACTACCCTTTTTCTTTCTTTCTGGACATTTTACTCTTTAACTTATACATGTAGGCATATGATGGATTGTAAATTAATTTTTGTGTATGGAGTGAGGTAGTGGTCAAACTGTTTTTTTTTTAACTCATGGATATTTAAGTTTTGCAGTATTTGCTGAAAAGTATTTTCTTTTTGACCATGGGATTAGCATTTGTGGTAAAAAGTAGGTTGCCATTAGATATAAGGTATCTCTATAGACCACTATCATGTTTCATTGAGCAAGTAGTTTGTTCTTATATAATACTACATTGTCTTGATTGCTATAGCTTTTACTAAGTTTTTAAATCATGTAGTGTAAGCTTTTCAACTTTGTTAATGTTTTATTCTGAAAAATTGTTTTTGCTGTTCTAGGTCTTTTGTTTTTCCACATAAATTTCAGAAAACCATAATGCTTGAATTTCAATTGGGATTTCATTTAATCTATATACAAATTTAGGAACATGGACTTTTGAACAATTTTGAATTTTCTACAATGTCAGCAGGGTATATTTTTTCATTTTTATGGAGACTTCTTTAATTTACCTCACTATTTTTGTTTTTTTTAGTGTGTAGGTTGTACATCCTTTTTTGATTTATTCCTAGATATTTCATTTTTTATTCTATTGTAAATGTTATTACTATTTAAAAATGTTATTTTCCAAATATTTTTCTAGTCTCAGACATAAAATTTATTTAAGTATATTGACATAATATTTTGTAACCTTGCTAAATATTTTTATTACTTCTAGTAGATTTTTATCCTACTTGGATTTCATGGAGCTTCTTGAATGTGTAGATAATTGATTTTTACCAAAGTTGGGAAGTTTTCAGCCATTATTTTTTCAAGTATTCTTTTCTCCCTTGTTTTTTCTTTTTGTTCTTCACATTGCATAATTTCAACTGACCCTTCTTCACGTTTGTTTATTCTTTCTTTCATAGTCAAATATGCTGTGGAACTAATTTTTGTGGAATTTTTATTTCAGTTATTGTGCTTTTTAACTCTAAAATTTCTTTTTGGATTTTTCTAAAATATAATGTCTTACTATTGGTATCTTCTGTACTTGGTGAGACATCATTCTCATACTTCCCTTTAATTCTTCACATACATTTTCCTTTCATTCATTGAGGATATTTATAATAGCCAATTTAAAGTCTTTGTCTAGAAAATCCACTCTAGGCTTTCTCAGGCACAGTTTGTATTGATTTTTCCTCTTATATAGATGCCATACTTTGTTGTTTCTTTGCATGTGCACTTTTTTGTTGTTGAGAACTGGGTGTTGTAATATAGCTAGGGATTGTAATATTAATTGACACCCAGTACTTGTGATATTGTAGTGGGCAGCTCAGGATATCAGATTCTCTCCCCTTCCCACGATTTGTTGTTGTTTCTGCTTATTGTAATTGTTTATTTAGTAAATTCTCTGTCTGATCACTGCAGTCTGTATTCTTTGTTATGGGTGGTCCCTGAAGCCTCTGTTATCTTGATGTTTAGCTAATGCTCAGAGATTTCCTTATATGCCTAGAACCCTAAAACACACTTGTATGTGTTGAGGTAACTTTCAGCACTCAGCCAGGTAGTTTGCCTTTACTTCCCATTTTTGCAGAGCCTCAGAGGTCCCCAGTAGTTGAGCGCTTAGGGTCTTCTCTGGTCTTTCCTGGGTATGTGCCCAATCTGGGTGTGTATTCTTCCAGAGATCCAGGAATATGTCTGAGTTATTCAAAGCCCTTGTAGGTATCGCATTCCCTAGCTTGTTAGCTCAAGTGTTTCACTATTTTGTTACTTGTCCTGCTATTTACTACCTCAGAGAGCAATAACTAAGATATTAGCCTATGAGTGTTCTTGACAAATGTGCCCAGGAAAAAGTTAGCACTGCACCAGATTCAGGAGAGGTAAAATAAAGACAAGCATTTTGTGATAGTCTACCAGGGAGGGACCAGATAGGTCAGAACAAATAATTGAGTTATTTGTGATTGAGGTACTTTATGCTTCCTCCAGTACCACGAATGTGAGCTGTTATTTTCAAAGCTAGTGATGGACTAGGGAAGGGAATTGAACTAAGGTAAAATCTACAAAGCTCACTATTCTTTCTGAGACTCAGCATTTTTCTTCAATTTTCTATGTCTTTTATCCTCAGAATTCAAAAATAAATGTTGATTTTGACACTTTTGAACTGTTTTTATTGCTTTTATGGGGAGGCAGAATTTGGAGTTCCTTACTTTGCCATTTTGGTGGATGTCATTCCAACCATTTTACTTTTAATCTGTTTGTGTCTTTATATTTGAAGTGTGTTTCTTGTAAAGTTTTAAGCTGGATTTTTTTTTTTTAATTCAACCTAATATTCTCTGCTTTTTAATTAGGAGGTTTAGTCCATAAACAGTTAATATGATTTTTTGGCACATTTATTTGTATCTTCTTTTAATTTCTTTCTTTAATGTCTTATAATTTTTTGAGCACAAGTCTTTTGCCTCTTTGGTTAAATTTATTCCTACTTATTTTTTATGCAGTTGTAAATAGGATTCTCTTAATCTATCTTTCTGATAGTTCATTATTGGTGTATAGAAATGGAACTGATTTCTGAATATTAATTTTATATCCTGTTTCTTTACTGAATTCGCTTACCAGTTCTAAAAACTTTTTGGTGGAATCTTTGGGGTTCTCTCTATATAGTATCATGCCATCTGCAAATAATGACAGTCTTCTTTCTTTCTAATTTCAATGCCTTTTATTTCTTTTTCTTGTCTTATTGCTGTGACTAGGACTTCCAATGCTATGTTGAATAAAAGTGGTGAAAGTGGATATTTTTGTCTTGTCCCTGATCTTAAGTAGAACACTTTTAGCTTTCAGTCATTGAGTACGATATTAGCTGTTGGTTTGTCACATATGGCAACACAGGAAAGATGGCCTCCTCCCACCAGCTACACAGGAGGGGGGATCAACATGGACAATGGCTGTTGTCTTCCCAGCGCATGCTCTGGAGCCACACAACTCAGTCTTTCCCTGTATGTCTCTGGCACCTGTTCAACTCCAGTCCTCCAGCTAGAGCCCAGGGCGAGTGCCTGGAAGTGAGAGAATCTGTGTGTGAACCCTTTAAGAAGGTTCCTGGTTTCTCACCACCTTCCAGGGATGGCTGGAATCCCTGCTGATTTTCTCAGCCAGATGCCATGGGGGTTTCTCTTCCTGGCATTGATAGTCTGGACTGGGGAGCCTGGTGTGGGGCTGGGAACCCTTGCTCTTTAAGGGTGACATCTGCAGCTGAAATATCCCTCCTGCTTTTTGATCACCACATAATGGTGTGGAGCCAGCCTGTTTTGCATTTCTGCCCCTCCTACCAGGGCTTCTTTACAACCTTAGTTCTAGGACTTCTGTTTAGCTAGTCTTTGAATAGTTCTCCAGGTTGATTGTTCTTTGATTTAGCTGTTTTAATGTGGTTGTGGGAGAGGGCAAGCACAGTGTTTATCTACTCTACCATCTTGTTCAGAGTTCCCCCAAATTTGGCAGTGGTTTTTCAATACCTTAAAGATGTCCCTTTGTTGTTGTGTGCCTTAAATATTTTCCAACCAGAAATTTTCTCTTATCATCTTTCCCTGTAGGTTATTGGACCTTTTCCTGCTCTTAGGATTTTTGTTTGTCTGTTTTAAATGCTGGCTTTCATCGTTTTCATTATGATGTACATTCATGTGGTTTTCTTTAGGTTTGTTTTGCTTGGGGTAGAATGAGCTTCATGGATTTGTGAGTATACAATTTTTATGAGTATGGAAATAGTTCAGTTATTATTTCTTTAAATATTGTTCTGCTTTCCTTTTTTCTGAGACCTCAGATATACAGGATCTGGCAGAAGTAATGCCCCCTTTCTATGAGCTGATAATCTATACCAAATATTTTATTACCAAATCAAAAGCATGTAATTCTGTAACATAATGATATCACATTGAAGCACACTATATGACATTTTAGCTGAAATGTTCCAATTGCTGTCCATCTTGCCCTAGACAAAGCCAGCCTTATGATGTTAGGGTGTTATGTCTGCCGGTCCCTGTGCATACATTACCCTGCTTGATATTCTCCAAAAAGTTCTTTAATCTTTTTTTTTCTCTCTCTTTCTGACTCATTTTGAAGAATTTCCTTTGCTTTGCCATTGAGTTCACTGATCTTCACTTGTGTGGTGTCTAATATAATTCCGATTCAGTTTACTTTTTCATTTCAGACTTGTAATTTTCATTGTGTCTTTCATATCCTTCATTTCTCTCTACATTATGTACTTGTTTTCCCCTACCTTCTTGAGTTTATGGGTAATTTATAACAGCTGTCTTAATGATCACACTGCTGGTTCCATCATTTGTGATTTCTGGGTCTATTTTTATTGATTGATTTTTCACTTTCTTATGGATTATATTTCTTTTTTATGATTGGTGATATTTAATTATATTGTTTGTTGTGAATTTTACATCGTGGGTTGTGGTATTTTGTTATATTATTTTAAGTAGTATCAGTTTGTGTTTTGACAAGCAGTTAAATTACTTGAATTCATTTGGAACCTTGTGAGGTCCACTTTTAAGTTTTATTAAGGGCTGAGCAGCCTTTATCATGGCACTAATTTTGCTTTCTTTGTAATACACCATTCTTCTGAGGATTCTACCTGATATTCTTTGTATTATGGAGGACTTTTTACAATTGCTATTGAGAACACAATTTTTCTTCTCTGAGCTCCAGAATTTTTCTGTTTCCTTCTTTCCAGGGGTTCTTTCTGAAACCTTCTCTAGTTTCCCCTCACAGATGCAAACATCAGTACTTAGTCAAAGTTTGGGAAACTGCAAAACTCCAGAACTGTCTCTTAGAGCAGCTCCCTGCTGTTTGGTACTGCATCTTACAAATTCTAGCTGTCTTGGCCTTCCTGATTTCTGATCTCCCTGTCTTCAATTTGGTGATTCTGTTGGGCTGTGTTTGGATTCTTCTTCCTTGCAGTGACTGAAAAGTGCCTCCAAGCAGTAAGCTGGTATGCTAGTAGGTCTCACCATTTTTGTTTTCTTTCAAAGTCACAGTCTTATTTTGCCTCATGCTCAATGTTTTAAAACTAGGGAAAGCCCAGATGGCTCAGCTGGACCGAGGATCAACTCTCAGCCCTGGCCCATGCAGACCCATGTGCTGAACTGGGGTGTGCTTTCCATGCGGGAGGCCCCCAGTTCAGTTCTTGTCCCCCGATTCGGCCCCCGGGTCAAGGGGGGAGGGCATGCTTCCCATGTGGGAGACCCCCAGCCCAGCTTCCTCCCTATGCGGCCCCCTGCCCACCTGTGTGGAATGAAACCATGTCAGAAAAACTGATGACATACAAGTATGAAGACCGTTCTGAACCCTCCCCTTTCTCTCTCTGTCAAAAACAATAAAAAGTAAATCTTAAAAAACCCCAAAAACTATTGTATCATCTGTTTCCCCCAGTTTTCTAGTTTTCCCTCTATTCCATCAAGACTAGAAGTAGAAATTTTCCAAAGGTATAATTTTTTTAAGGCAGAAAAAAGTGAAATAGAGTTCAGTATCTATTTCAGTATTCATCATCTACCTATTCAGAAGCCAAAGCATTTATTTAATATTGACTTCAGTGCTTTGATGACACATTACTGTGCTTATTTATTTATTTATTTTTAAAGATTTACTTTTATTGTTTTTGACAGAGAGAGAGGGATACAGAGACAGAGACAGAGAGAAAGGGGAGGACCCAGAACAGTCTCCATAGTTGCACATCACTGGTTTTTCCACATAGTTTCATTCCACAGGTGGGCGGGGCTGCACAGGGCAGGAACTGGGCCGGGGTCTTGGCCCAGTGAGAACTGAACTAGGGGCACTCCCCAGTTCAGCGTATGGGTCCACACGGGTCGGGGCCAGGATTCGATCATCAGTCCCTGGGGCTGCAAAGTGAGCGCTTAACCCACTGAGCCATCCCGGCTTCCCTCTGTGGTTATTTTTAAATTTACTTTTAAACTGCTTTAATAAAAGATAGTTGGCCCTTACATCTAACTTATGTCAAATGGCATTGTAATTTTTAATCATTTAGCCCGATATGTGTGGTGTTAGAATACTTAGTTATTAAGACATATCAAGACACCTTCTAAATTGAAAAGAATGCCATGCTCAACTTCAAGTATTAAAAAGCAACAAAATTGCTGGTTTCTCTACATTCTCTCTCACACAAGCAAATCACTAAAGAGAGAAATCACTTACCGTATTTTTCCATGTATAAGATGATACTTTTGTCTAAAATTGATAGACCAAAAATTGGAGATGGTCTTATATATGGGAATAGCCTGTGTACTGATTCCTCAGTGTTGGGTTAGAAAAGTCTTGTACATGCTGGTGTCTAATACACAAAAGAATAGACAGTACTTTATAAGCAGGGTCCTAGGTAACTTGAAGTTCCAGGGCAAGTGTGAACTACCTCCTCAATGAGGAAGAACAAGATGTATACACTACATAGTGAGGCAGAACAAAGGCTGAAATTGAAACTGTGAAGAAATCCCTATTTTCCACAGTAATAAAATTCAACAAATACCAGCAATCACTTTACTTATGTCTTCAGAAGGATAAAAAACAAATGCCTGTTTCACTTTTCCTCAAATTTTTATTTTTCTGATTTTACTCTAACAGAGTATAAGCCTTTTCTAACACTGGACCCAGCCCAAATGAAGTGGTTATCACAAAAAAACAAAAACAAAAAAAAAAAACAGTCTCTTACATGGAATGGCTAATTGTCAGGAGACATAAATTTTTAAATTGAGAAAGCACTATCTCTCTACTTAGAAGTTTTATAGCTAAATTCTACTTCAAAATAGAAATTTGCACTTTGAAATATATCACTCTTGAAAAAGGAATAGAATATGACACTTTAACAGATGTACATATATTAAAAATGCTGTAACTTTTTGGTATGAGTTAGTAATCTGCTTTCATTTATATAACAATGGGAGAAGACAGCAAAATGCAGTAGTAGATATTCCCTCGTTTAACTTTAGAGATAGCAGGAAACTAGTTGGGAATAGAATAAGACTTTTCCACCATTAGTGGTGACGGAGATTTTCTGTCTAAAAGTAATTCCAGAAAATCCCACATTCTGTAAACTGTCTCCATTCCCTCCAGACACACTTTGAGGCCAAGTACCCATAGATATTTACTTTTAACTTGGTTTTCCATTATTTCCAACTTTGTTGAAGAATAGCATTTTCTAATTATAGTAGAGATTTTTAAGATGGTCCAGTTCCGTTCGCATCATATCACATTGCACTGTAACAGTTTATAAATTTACCTCTCCTTTTTCCACATTACCTTCCAATTTCAAACCCATGGGGCAAATGCTTCGAGTTTACCTTAATACTCTCTTTACTGACTTTAATAAGCTATAAAATAGTTTAAGATGAACCTCAAAAGGCTTGTGAAGATTTACCTGGTCCTCCAGATCTGGAATTCGCTGAGATAACTAAAGCACTTTACTGTGGTAAATAATCACAAACCACCCTGTCCTACTCTAAGCTAGGAATGATACATCTGATAGGATCAAGGACAATACAACATTCTGGACACAGACTACCAAGAACTTTCTGTATTTTGTTGAGAGACCTTCATAGGGAAAGAATAGGGCTTGGGTGGACATCAGACTTTGATTCAAACCCTAGCATCCTCGTTGGCTTCCTTTTGAGACCAAGAGCAAGATGTTTAACCTCTCTGGGTCTTGTTTTCCTCATTTGTAGCACAGGGAAAAGAACAGTAGAGAGGTCCTCGAATAATGTTTCATTCTATGTTATTTCATTATAACAATGATGAGAGGTCATAGAAACTTAACTCTTATCAATTAGCCTGTAGTAAAATTGGTTTCATTCTGTCATTTTGCTTGAAGGTGCAGAACCTATCAATGATGTTAAATGAGGACTTACGGTACCTACTTTAAGGGTTGTGGGAAAAGATTTAATGAGATTATGCCTGGCATGTAATATCTCATATTTAATGAGTCCTGACTGGCCAAAGAACTCCAGGATTTGGGGGGAGAATATTGCCCCTTTCCCATTTGAAAGCAGGCCATAGGAGACCAGAGAAAGAATTGGGATAAGTACCAAAGGATGGAAGAAGAGGGTGATGAAAGATAAGGAAGAGTATTTAATCAGTCTTTTTCAAGTTCATCTGTACTTCCCTTTGCCCACTATATAGGACGGACTATATATAGTGTACTAGCCCAAGCCTGTTCTGAGAGCTTGAGTCCATTTTGGAATCACTGTAAGAACTGCTGCATTTTTAAATCAAGCATCCTTTAGGAGAGCAGGAATCAAAGTGTCAGTGGGCACTGGAGCCCCTGTGGCCAGACCAGTGTGGGGGTGTGTGTCTGTGACCAGGGAGAAGCAGCCTCAGACAGGCACAATTAGTGTGTCTTCTTAACTTTCCTTCTAAAGTTATTCGAGGGGACTGTGGTTTTGCCTTGAGCAAAACCCCCTTAACAGCCAGGAATCTAAAAACAAACAACATTATTTTATTAGGTTACCCCAGCAGATGAAAGCAGTGTTCCATTTGGACTCTTTTGGAGTCAATTAATGCATTAGCTAAAAACAAACTCTTTTGAAAGAGAGTTCCCGTTGTCCTGAGCAGCGTCTAAAGGACAGCTGGCCACTGTGCGCCCAAGAACACATCAACATCCGGCCACGAGAGGACCAGAGGGCATGAGTTGTAAATAATTCATAGGCATTGATCAGAAAAACTATTTTAATGATATATCTTAACCCTAATGTAACATGGATCTCAAAGGATATGATTTTTAAGGGCTTTGTTTTTAACCAGGACCAGGACATTTTAGATGGCATATAGTTTATATGTCAGATCCTGACTTGAAGTAATCAACTGATTAAAACCAATTTTAAATAGCTGTAGTTGCTTCCATAAAAGATATATTGATGACTTTTAAAGTAACTGAATAATGCTTGAGACTGATTGTTTTTAGTCATGGTTTTAGCTCAGCAGCAGAAAAGGCCTGTAAAGTAGGAAAATAAGAGAGATTGCTCATTGAAAGAAAAAAATCTCAAAATTCCCTATCCACCCATTCATCCATCCATCCACCCTTTAAAATAATAACCAAGAGCCCACTAAGTTGCAGGCGCTGTAGAACTAGAATGAAAGACACAGTCCCTACCCTCATGCAGCCTGATCTAGCCTTTCAATATGAAGATTGCTCCTTTAAAAGATAGAGGCAGCTACGCTTTTAGCTGCCTCGGACTTTAAAACGAAGCAGGGATGCCCTGTGGTCTGCATAACATGGAAAGTAGAACTGTTTGGCAAGGGTTGGGTTGGTCTCAAAAGGTAAAAGGCACACGCCGCTGTGGGCAGTCCCATGTGTGGAAAGAACATTTCACTGCTCTTACCAGAGAACGTGTCTTTTAAAAATCTTTGGAAAAATCCACATCCTGAAAGCATTTGATTACCCTGAATTTAAAACGCGATTTTGCTCAGTGGGAAAGATACAAATTCATCCCCACAAGTATGGCTTCTGCGGTAAAAGGCACGACTTTTAGAAGGGGTTATCTCCACGGTTGGTAAATGGGGCCACAAGGCAGGATTGTGGTCAGATTGCATCATTGGAGATTTTCCTCCTTCTACCTGAAGAATTCTAATATGCCTTGCTGCATACCTAGCTCGCAGAGGTTACAGTTTCAAGCACAATTTGTTCCCGTTTTTATTCCCTGCTCAGAGTTATGTGCTGTTAAACATTTCCAGAAGACTGTCAAAATGTAAGCATCCTGAGGTTTACATAGGCCACACCATTAAATAACATATAAGCACAAAATTTTAAACATTGTTTTCCAGCAATGGTAAATATTTTAGCTCAGTAAAAACTGAAGCTTGAAATGCAATAAGCATTGAAATGGCTCCTTTCTGTGCCAGAATCCTCATTTTCCCCTGTGCAACCCCGGCTGCTGGGATTAAGGCGACCCGAGGGAGCTCAGCAAATGGTTGTGGGTTATGAGGTGTAGCATGAGTTTGGCGACAGCGTGCCACCCAGCCTCAAGAAACCCAGCCACGACTAGAACCCAAGAATCCGTGTGTTCACTTTGTGGTCTGCTTCACATTTTTTCCCCTCCTTGCAGGAAAAAACAAAAGAGCTGCTACAAAGTCAGCCCTCTCTCCCACCCCTCAGGCAATCAGGAGGTGGACCGTGGGCTTAGCTGAAAGACTCCAGGGCGGGCAGAGCGCAGGGGGGGCTGGGCTGGCAGGCCACTGTGGGGTTACACATCTCTCAGTTCCTCAGAGTTGAGGAGGAAAACAGCCTGCTGCATGAGCAGCAGCCATAGCACTGGCGACACACTGTGCTGTCACTTCAGGAAGAAGGAAACCCCAGAACAAATTTGACTTGGTTTTCACCACAGTGTGATTGCAGTCCTATTCAAGGATGTCACAGTCATGCCACCCACTGAGCAGAACTCAGACAGCAATGAGGCCCCCTTCAAAGGGTCTCAAGTCAGCGCCTACCCCTGAGCAGAATCAGGCAAAGGTTTGGAAAACAACGCAGCCCCGTGAGCCTGTCTCCTTCGGCTTCTTGGTAGCTTTGGCACCTCATTTCCTGAGAACCACCCTCAGCTACAAGTCAGTCAAAGTGAAACCAAGATGCCCTCCCACCAGATGCAACTGTTCTTAAAGCAGCAGGCAAGGAGCAATGCACCATTTCTGAGACTTGGGTATGTGTTCGTAGCATGAAAATGTGATTTTCTATCAAATTTCACGCAAGTGAAGAAAAGGAATATAGACTTATACTCAGGGACTTTTCTCCACAATCAAAAAACCAAAGGCTTGAGTGCTTTATTATAACACCATCCAACTCTGAAGACATTTGGAGTTTTGTGACTGGTCTTTGAGATGGAAATGTAAACATTTATTGTTTATCACATTGAGTGGGAATGGGGCCATGGAGGATGGGTAGAGAGAGGTGTATTCTCTTTGGTTTTGCCAAACTCAAACCACAGAGGGAACCATGTATGTATGTATGCTGTTTAGGGGAGGATAATAAAGCTTTTGTTCACTTAAAGAAATCAGACTTGGGATGCTGGGATAGCTCAGCAGGTTATGCGCTTGCCTTGTAACTGGAAGGTCCAGGGATCGAATCCTGGCCCCAGCCCATGCAAACCCACATGCTGAACTGTGGTGCAACTGGTAACCATGAAGGATGGTGGTGAAGGTTCTCAACTCCCATGGGGAAGACCCCCCAGTTCATTTTCTGCCCCATGCAGTCCCACATCCACCTGTGTGGAATGAAACCATGTCACAACTAATGATGTACAACTATGGAGACTGCTCTGGGCCCTCCCCTTCTCTCTCTCTCTGTCTTACCTTCCCTCAAACAATAAAATAAATCTGTAAAAAATCAGACTTGTGGATGACATTGACTCTTTTCAATTTTTAACAGTAATTGAATGTCAATCTATTGGCCTACAGCAAGTCAGAGATTGAAAACTGGTTGTCTGCTATGGAGTGAATGTTCAAACTGACTACCAGTAGATTGTTCAAAGCTGCTTTGGGTGTATGACTGTGGCCTACATTCCGTTAAAACCTAGCTTCTTTCCCCAAATCATTATAGTGTTGGCCCAAAATTACCCAATGTCACATCCAGTGGTATAAGGTTTTGGTATAAGGAAAAGTCAGAGAAAATACAATTGCCATCATTTCATACCAGTTTTTGTGCCCAATTTCCAGTGGAACTTTATATTTAATTCACAAGAAACTACAGAACGTGTTGGGGATGATTAGAACAAAAGTATCCATTTGCTAGGTTCTTTACTTATTTATCTATGGTTAAATGTAGTTTCTCTTCCTTGCTGTGAAAAATGGCATAGTGAAAATGATAACAGCATCCATTACCTTGAAACACGTGTGTTCATGGTAATATGAATAAAATCCCCCTCAAAATAAAACATATGGAGTCTGATAATGACAAATTCACCATGTGAAATACAAAGAAAAAGGAATTCAATAGATTTAAAAAATAGTTTATTTCCTTCTTCACAAACACCCAACCCTTCTGACCATTATGCAAGGCAACACAAATAAAAAAAACAACTTACATTAGAATATATTTGTTTCACTTGTTTCAAGATAAAGTGGGTTTTAAAAGCAAATGGGTGCCAATTGAGGGGGATCGGGAGAGAACTAGGGCAGGTACCAGGAATCGGGGCCATGCGATTTTCTATAGTGTTTATTGAAATAGGCAGTAATCAGAAATGTGTATCCTACAAGCAGTTATCTAAAATGAGCACGTGCAGCAGAGGTGCTGCATCTCTGTCTACATAGTAAAATGCCCAGAATACTCCCCTAAAATACAAAGACTCTCACTAGAAGTCTTGGTACCAGTAACAGAATATGATTATTAAACATCTTCAATGTGGTTTTCATTAAAAAAAAAAAAGTTTCACATAAAAGTGTCATAATATACTCCAGAGGCAGAATTAGTGCATGTTTAAAATCTGAAGCCTGGCTATTTCTGATCATGTTTTCATTGCTTCTAGTGCTTTTTACTTTTATAAATATGTAGGTCTCTACCAGTTTAAACCTGCAGGAAATACTTTGCTCTGTGCACCATGGTTGCCTTTCAGCAGCCTCTTTGGGATTATAATCCTAATCCAAGTAGAACAGCTCCAATTTCTATTCAGACTTGCTCTTTCTCCAAAATCATGTGAGTATTAACCAAATCCCTCAAATATCTGATACAAACAAAAGTTTGTGAGCAGAGCCCCAAAGAATAATTATGAATTAATTTTACAATGCTCTGATTAAGAAAACTCAAAGAAATGAATGATTTCACTTTATAAAAAGCCTGGGCTTGAATTTAAACAAGATGCAGAAATGAAAGGAATGAAGTATTGCTTTTATCTGAAATGAGGCATTCTTTACCCATGTAACAAAGCTATAGCCACAGCCCAGGGTCCGTCCTCCTACGGGCCTCCATTGGTAACTTTTGAGGTAGATGCTGATGGCTTGAAGAGAGGTAGGTAAAGTCCAAATTTGTTTTCAATGCCTGCGAATGTTGCAACTGCCAGTTTGTAGCCCCCAACGTGATCAGGATTGGGAGCAGGCAGTGTGATCCGGGACTTAGGAACTGGCTCTGACCCCATGGGTTTCCTAAAAAAGAGCAAATGGAGTGAAAATCTGAGTTTCGTGTTTTTATTTTTTAACTTGGTAAAAACAACGTTCAAAAACTGAAAATCAGTATCATAAAGGAGTTGTGCAATTCTCATCAGCTGTGTTTGTAACATGACTTCACTGTTTTCCTACCTCTTCTCTATTTCATCAGAGGGCACATAGCCTGACGTACCTTTCCCGGGCGATGGCTGACTGAGACACAGCTGAAACTCAGCTGCAGCCTCAGCAATGATACTTACACTCCTCCAAAGTCAATGTAGAACCACTGCTGTAGCAATTCATACGTCAGCAACGTGACACCGAATTGGGGTGAGGATCGAAACACACGCGCTTTAAAAGAAATTTGGAAATAAGATATTAGGTGGTAAAAACTTTACCTAATACCAAAAGTTTAGTTAAGGACACATGGTTTCCATACCCCCGGCTCCTTTCCACAAGGCCTTGGGCCCTTCTTCCCGCAGGATCTTCCTAAAGCAGTCCAGCACACCACTGTACGTGGTCTGGCCGGCCCTGGCAGCCACCTGTAACCGCGTCTTGATAACATCAGCAGGGGTCACTAAAGATGCTGCCGGCATACCTGCAGGAGCGACAACACTGTGGTAGTGGGGTCACATTCTCACTATATAAAAATAACCGTTCTTCCAACGGCCGGCTGTGGAAAGAAAGTTAAGAATCTGATGACATCAAATGCCTATTTCATTGTCCCCTCTGGGAAGCATAGCAGGACTATCTTGTCTGCAGTGACAGAGGCTCTGACACACTTCCAGACACTCACCTCTGCTTCCCCAAAATCCCCCACTGTCCACTTGTCATCCCTTTTTTCTTAAATGGTTTTAAGGAATTATTTGTCAACAATACTACTTCAAGTGGCTGAGAACAAATGGAGACTGTTGTTTGTTTGTTGTTTTTGCTTTCCTTTTGAAATCAGACACTCCTAGTTACTGGGTCAACTTTTCAGAGCTTAAGCTTGTCATGCATTTCCTCCACGTGCTTTTCCACAGCTCGGGCAATCCCAGGGGTGCCTACTTGCACACGTCCCCCACCTCCAGCCCTCCAAACACTAATCTCTCCAGTTACACCAGAAAAAGACTTTACACATAGCTAAACACTGTGTGTACGCGCGCGTGTGTGTGGGGTGGGGTGGGGGGGTAAGGCAAAGGGGGAGACGCTCACAGATAACACTTGAGGATTCTTTTTTCATAAGACTGACATCTCTAGAAACAATATTTGATGGAACGTTTAAAATTTATACTGGCTGATAATCAATGAAAAGGGAACAATAACAACAACAAAACCCTCCCCAAACTACCAATGGGAAATTTTTTTATAGTCATTTTTATCCAAAATGAGGCTGCCCATGTTTAGATTTTTTAAAAGTGAGACTGTACTCAGAAGACACTGTCTCTTATGGTTTTATTACTTTTCCATTATGAACCCATTCCAAACCAAATTGGTCAAATGCAGATGCATAAATCTCCTTTGCTTTTTTTAAGGCTTAATAATTCTGTAAGAATTTCGGTCCAAACCAACGTGGTCTGGCTCACAACTCCATCTCATCCCTCTAACAGACAGCGTTAAAGTTACAGTGTGTGCGTGTGTGTCTGGGGAAATGTGCACAGTACACGTTTGCGTTTTTATTACTAAGCTGAATCTCTTCCACTTCCATCTTGACTGAGCTCCTCAAACATTCATCTTAAGTAACCATTTTTTAAAAACGCATCACATTTTTGCATGTAAAAAAGCTTACTTTATACCCACTGCTTCACTGGCTAGATTACACTGAATTTCCCATTAGCTTGGAGAAATTATTTTAACCATGAGCCAGAAATTCATCCTCCAACATAATGGAAGGAAACATGAAAAATGCTTAGAAACCCACTGTGTTCACACCACTGATTTTGCTTTACTTCCTGGTTTAGAAAGAGTTTAGCAAGGCCGTCAGCTTTAGACGTGCAATAAAATCCTTCTCACAACAGCCGTCAGGCATGCCCGTGTGTGACTGAAAGACATGCAGGCAATAGAAGGGGTAAAAAGTTCTCATAAATAGCTCCTTGCTATGGAAAAACAGAAGTATGGGGGAGGGGGAAAGACACTGATTGGGGGAATAAAAACACCAAAAGAAATGTGTGAGATGTTTAGTAAGCTGTCTGATAAAACTGCTGTGTGGGGTGTGTGTGAGGGGACTCTGTGAGGTGGGGGTGGGGTGTGGTAGTGTGGGGACAATGGCAGCCTGCACATGACTCATCCTCTCTCCATCCCTGGCCCCCATCTCTCCTAGGCCGACAGCTACGAGGCAGCTCCATACACAGGGGGATCCTAGTGAACCTGGGGAACGGCAGCAGATGCTGAGAAGCAAGGCTGAGAGCGCAGCATCGTTTGGAAAGAGCTTGACCACCCGAAATCTGCTCATTTTCAGGGCCATTGCTGGCGAAGACTCTGAGTGAATTTGCTTGGTCTCTTCTGGCTTCCAAAAGTCTAAGACAATGCCAATCATGAGGTCATGTTTTCTCTTCCCAAAGATGAAAGGGGGGAAGGGGGGTGCAAGAGGCGGGTAGGAAATGGAGGCTTCTTTAAGGTCCTTGGCAGGGAGGGGATGGGCAGCCTAACTGATGCTTCAGTGATAACAAGTGGCGAGACTGTGGGCCCACCCACTACCTGTGTGACAGGAACACTTTGGGGTGCTCTCCAGCTAATAAAAAACAGTAACTCCTTGTGAAACTATATAGAAAACTAATGATGTATAACTATGAAGATGGCTCTGGGCCCTCCCCCTTCTGTCTGTTTCTCAAAAACAATAAAAATAAATCTTAAAAAAATGGTAACTCCTTAAGAGGACCCAGCAACTAGAGTAGAAAAAAAAAAAAAGGATAACCAGCAAAATACAACTTCAGGGCAAGTCATCCTTAACTTTTATTTACATCCCATTAGTATTTGTAAAGACTGCTTTTCTGTGTAGGACTTGTAATATTAATACCTATTATTGGGGAAGCCGGGATGGCTCAGTGGGTTAGGCGCTCACTTTGCAGTGCCGGGGACCGAGGATCGAATCCCGGTCCTGGCTCGTGCAGAACCATATGCTGAACTGGGAGCTCCCCCAGTTCAGTTCTCTCTCTCTCTCTCTCTCCTCTCTGTCAAAAATAAAAATAAATAAATAAAAATATATAAAAACAAAAAGATTTATAAAAAAAAATACCTATTATTTTGAATCAAGTTTCAAAGTTTAAAAAATTCACTTTGCATCCTTATCTAAATTATCTATTTGATGTATCAGTTTCTAAGACAAGTGTAGAAGTTCTCACGTAGAATGGGAAAATATCATGTTTTTGTCATAGTTTTAAGTTCAGGCTTTATAGGACAGTATTATGTTGGTAATATATAGAGGTTGATGACAGTATACCTTCTTGGTGCATTTTACTTTTATAAGTGTTAAATATGCTGCTGTGAGTCTGAAAGCTAGTATTATTTCTTTGAGAAAAGGTGAGAGAGAAAAAAAAAAAGAGAGAGAGAGAAGTGGGTAGGGCCCAGAGCAGTCTCCATAGCTGTACATCATTATTTGTGACATGGTTTCAACTCCACACAGGTGGCTGTGGGCCTGTGCAGGGTAGGAACTGAACCAAGGCCTCCTGCATGGGAAGCGAGAGCCCTCACCGCCGAGCCATGCTAGCAATTGCCAGCTGTACCACAATTCAGCATATGGGGTTTGCAGGGGCCGGGAATCAAACCCTGTACCTTGAGACTGCAAGGCAAGCGCTCAACCACTGAGCTATCCCAGCATCGCCTGAATGCTCTTTCTAAACCCCAGATTCCATTTAGTGTGCCATTAATATTGCTAAACTTGCTTCCTTCTTGGTATTTGCCTGGTAAATATTTTTCAATCCATTCTGTCCATTTTTCTGTCATGTTTTCTCAAACTTCAGGTGACTAGATTTCCTTTCACAACTCATCTAAAAGTGTTTGTTTTACTAGGGGGCATTGAATCCATTTAATTGTGGCTACTAATGTGGTTATTAACAAGACTTATTCCTGTTATCCTCTACCATGGTTTTTATTTTTCTGTTTCTAGTTGTTTCCCTTTTGATCTCTTATTCCATGCATTTATTACATAGGTGTAATATTTACAATGTGTACCATTAATGAACATTTACATCCTTCACCAATGAGTTGAGGACTTCAGCATGCTTCTACTTTTCTCCTTCCTTTCCTTTATCTGCCTTTCAAAGACACTACTTGTATAAAACTACATATATGCCAAAGTTAGCAGTTATTTAGACCTACTCCCAGGTTTCACTTTATTTGCTCTGTTTCATATAGCCCATTTTCCACTTTTGTAAATGCACTTTTCATTTTGCCTCTGAGAGGGCTCTGAGGGGGCAACCTTTGAGTCCTGGCCTGGAAGAAAGTAACTTGAGTTTGGCCTTCGCTCCTGAAGGCTAGCTGAGCCTGGGAATATAACCCAGTTTCTAAACTTCCTCCCCTTGGGATTTTGAAGGTACCCAGTACTGCAGATGAGAAGTCAACCTTCAATTACTCATGAGTGCTGTCTTCCTGCCCTTATTACTTCTCCCTAGGGAACTCCTATTAGTTCATTGTTAGGCCTCCTGGAGCAATACTACCTGTCTCTTATTAAATTTAAAAATTTTTCATCTCTGTATTTTCACTCCATATTATAGTGTCGTTCCCGCCCAGCCCCATGACTTTTATTTTCCAGATGCCTAATTTGGCCTTTGATCACTTCCATTCTATCATTCGGACCATCTATGGATTTTTAATTTTGGCAATCCTGTTATTAATTTCCAAGAAAGCTTCTTTATTGATTGTTCCTTTAAAATCTTTCTGAGGACCCTAATTATAGTTCTTAAAAGTTCTCTGCTCCCTGAATTGCCTGTTTTCTCTGTAATTCTCCTGTTTACTTATCTGATTGCTCTGCCTTGTCTTGTCTGTAGATCTCTGGCTGTCTACTGATACTCAAGTTCAAAGGATAGGCTGATTAGTGCTGTGGATGGCTCCTTTCATACCCTAGGTCAGTGTCACCCACAGGCTTCGCTCCTAAACGGGAGGGCAGTCTATGGGCTTCGTGACAGGGGTGAGGCCCATTAGTGGGATACAAGGGGCTAAGTTAGCTGGCTGGATGGGGATCTTCCAAATCAGTTGAAATGTGGAGTGGTTTATTCTGGAAGTGGAAGGAATTATTTTATACCCCTCTTGGAAAAAGCAGCCATTAGTTTACTTATTTTTCTGCATCTGTGGTAAAGGTCTGGAATTACCTTAAGCCTTGCCCTGCTTTCTTTCTACAATTGCCCTCTCCTGGTAAGCAGTCCCTTTCTTTAAAATACAGCTCTGGGCTTTTAGCCTGGATTCAAGTGTTGCCTGAAAACTCCATATAAAAAGGAGAGCACCCAGCCCCACCTTCCAGCAGTATTCTTTAACTCTTGTTAATGATTTACCCTAAAACCTCCGCCCCCACCCCTATCCCTAACTCTCTGCATTCTATTGTTCACTAAGAGGTTACAGTTCTCTGGTTCTGCTTTTATATTAATGAAAGCAGTTTTTTTCCTGCCAGGGTTGTGGGCTGTGACATCTTTCAGTCCAGTTTGAGTATATAAGGTTCTACCTTCTGAGGGCTGGTGCTAGAATTTTTCAGCACCAATAAGGAGTTTTAAAAAATGTATTTTCTGACATTTTAAGGTATTTGGGAAGAGGGAAGAGCTGGAGAATATGCACACTCCATTACCTTAATCCAACCTTTCCATTACTTCGTGTTTATAGGGATCTGCTTCTAAGTGACCTTAAGCCTTATGTCTACACAGTTAACAAATTTGTGCCAATGGTACTTTTCTCCTTACTTAGTAATTCTTGAAATAGGTTTGCAAAAGCATCACAGTCAGTCACACACATGTCCTTTCCATGTCTGTGTTTTGAACAGCTTTTAAAGATATCCCTGAGTGACAACTTTGTCTAAGTTAATGAATTCAAAGATAAAACCGTCACTATGTCATGCTGACAACTGAGATCATCTGGTGTGACACATCATTCTATAAAGTTTGATAAGTACTAGGTATCATTTATTTGATATTATCTATAAACCATATTGAAATGTCTTAGATTAATCATAATGGAACATGGTAATCAGAAGGAATTAGAATTTGGTTTCTTAATTTCTGGCTCCTTTCCCTCAACCCTCACCTTCTGACATACTGAGGTACTTGGGCTCATGCACATAAATTCAAATACTGGTTAATCATACTCCATCCTGTGAATGAATGAGGTAGATAGTCCCTGTATTTAGATATTCCCAATTTATAAGTAGGTATATAAATCTTTAAAAACAACATTTCCTAGGTTTTGAGATAGAGACAACCAACTGTTAAAAAGCTTTATATTACTAAAGCAATCTAATGTCAAATCAAATTTTTGGAAAAAGATAGTACTTACTGAATAACTGAAATTACTATCAAAACATAGAGAGCATATTGTATTCATTTAATCACAGATTCATCTTATTTATAATAGGATTCTCAAACAAAAAATATTCAGTGTATTCTGTGTAAGAGATCAATTTAAATATTATAGAATTATAAATTATAGAAAAATGTGTTTTATATAAAATGTGAAAATACATATGAACTAGTCATCAGACATTTCTGTCTTATAATAAATTACTGGTCAAAAAGTATTCATCATAGCTTATTTTTGAGATAAGGTTTTCTCTCTCTATTTATTTATTTATTTTGATGGCTTACGTACATTTTACTGGTTTTCTTTCAGAATGTTCTCCTTTCTCTGCACAGAAACAAAGATCACTTCGGCGTTGGGGTATGCTTCCTTGGATGCTGCCCATACTGCACCATTGTGTCCTCTCCCTAGGGAATGCTTTTGCTCTCACTGGTCTCCACTGTAGAAATGTGGGTCTGACCTATCTGCTACCCAACAGCCCATGCAGGTGTGCATTTTTGTTCTTGCTGTCCTTCTTGATGGTGCAGAGCTCAGCCCATCTCTGGACAAAAGTCTGCCTGCCCTTGTTCACACTGAAAGCAGCAGTCTGGCCCAGCCTGCCGGCCAGGTCCTCCACCAAGCAGCTGGATGCACCACTGCCTGCCCTGACGTTAGTTAACTGCTTATCTTATAAGAAAATGTATTACCAGTTTTTCTCATTAATTCTGATCCAAATTAGGCATTTTAATTTGGATTTTTAGGTAAACAATATTTGCACATAATGATGGTTTTATTTCTTCTTTTCTAATATTTTTTTTGCCTCTTACTTCTTTTTCTTATATTACCAAGGAACTTCCAAAATAAAGCTGAAAAACAAGAATGAGAGACATCCAACTCCAGTCAAGCATTCCAGAGCCCTGACGGAGACATCCTTGTTTTATCCCTAATGCTAATGAGAACAGTAGTTATGACATTTGCCATTGGCTTATGGTATCTGTTATTAAATTAAGAAAGCAGCATAGTTCTCATTACATCATTTATACAGATTTGTGGAATACACAAGACCATCAAGCTTCACAGCCAGTGTATTCTTTGAAGAAAAAACCAGTATGACAAAAAGCGTCTCATATTTTCCCATCCTATAGGAAAGTGGAAAAATGGGATGGGGGAGGGGGGTGGAGATGGACAATAAAGAAAAGTCAATGCTCTACAGTAAGTGTGACAGTGAGCAACCCAACAGTTCTGCCTCTGTGTGATCTCATCACCGCTAACACAGTGCTAATCACTGTAACGAACAGCATAGTGTGAAAATGTAGGAGCGTGACCCTGAAGGCTAGGTCACAGAAGACAACATCCCAACTTTTGCTTTGTGCTCTCTCTCCCTCCCCCCTCCCTTTTCCACAGGCCTCTCCTTCCCACTCTCCCTTCCTCCTCACTTCCCTCCCCATCTCCCTTCCCTCTCTCTCCCTGATCTTGCTCTAGGAGAAGCCAGCTGCCATGTCATCAGGACTTCCAAGGTGACCTTTGGATAGGTCCTATGGCACGGAACTGAGGCCTCCTGCCAATGGCCAGGTGACTGATCCATCTTGAAAATGAATCCTCCAACTCCAGTGAAGCCTGCTAGGGCCATGGCTGATATTCTGACTGCAATCTCACAATAGAACTGGAGCCCAAGGTACCAGATATGCTGCTCCTGACCCACAGAAACTGAAAAAATAAATGTTTGCTGTGTTATGCTGCTAAGTTTTCGGGTAATTTGTCAATGCATTGACAAATGAATAATATAGAAGGTATCTGGAAACCAACTCTGAAGACAACAGCATGACCATAGGCTAAAATAACAGCAGCACGGAGGATATAAATTCGTTCAAACTTTCAAGAATGATGTGGCAATATCTCAAAAACAATTATATATATAATTGTTTATATAAAGTGATATATATATATCACTTTAGAAACTCACTGCTTCTACAAAGAAAATGATCCAAAATAGGGGAAAAGCCTTTAAGCACAAGATATATTTTACACTATGTATTTAAATTCTTTTGAAAAAATTTTGTTATCGAAGATTGAAGATTAGATAAGTATTCAGCAATTAAAAACTATGTTTGAAAAGTTTTAAGTGACATATAATAAAATTAATATTTTTATTGAACATCTAAAAATACAATGTGCCAAGCACTTCCTTGGATCTTTGCATCTATTAATTCAGCCAATCCCCATAATAATCTTCTGAGAGTAAGACTAATTTTGTCTTTATTTATAGACGAGGAAACAAGCAGAGGAGGACTGAATAGCTTGTGCAGGTCACACAGTTCTAAGTAAATAAACTGGAATCTGAGCCTGGGCAGTCTGACCCCACGGCCCACTCCATGACCCATCTTGCTGTGATGGTGACAATGCCTTAGATATGCTATTAAGTGAAAACCACATATGTATAGTGTGATTACAACTCTTGGTAAAAATCATTCAAGGGGGAGAATATTAGCAAAAATGTTAAATAGTGACTATCTTAAAGAGTCATGGAATAATGGATAATATTTTCCTATTTACCCTTTCTGGTAATTTCCAAATAGTTTGCAATGAGAAATATTATTTTCATAATCATTAAACACAGAAGGAAGAAAATAAACCTTAAAAGAGAAAAAAAATCTACTAGTGATTTCCATAGTTCTGGTGGTATGGATTATTTAGGAAACCTCTACCCAGAAATGAAATCACATCTGAGTAGCTACCTTCTCCAAGGGAAGAGTTAAAGGCAATATTTTGGTGGTGTGAAGAAAATATAGCTTGGAGAGAATCCTAGATTTTAACCTGCACTCTAATACTTACTTACCTTCTGATTTCATAAAGGATTTTTGGAGTGATTTACAGACAGAGTCTTTTAGATTCAACTACTGGCCAACATTTATGGAATATTTACTACATGCTAGGCACTAAATCCTTCACATGGGCATTCCCATTGAAGCCTCACAACCACACTCTCTAGTTATCATCTCCATTTATAGCCCAGGAAACCAAGACTTAGGGGAGGTAAAGTGACTTGGCCAAAGTCACACACTACCATGTGGCTTACTAGTTCTCCCCCTTAGGCCCTACCTAATTTCAAGTAAGCAAAATTTGAAACAAATTGGATAATCTTTTGATTCAAACAATATTATCATTTATACAGATGTAAATGACATAAGCGATATAGTGGGGCAATGGCTACATTGGGATTAAAAGTGAGAATGTTATAGTCTAGTCTTGAAATCATGATTTCCTTATAAAGGTAGAGTGGTGTCATTGCTACACATACAAGTAGAGTTCCTGAGTAGCCAGCAAGGTATGATCTTACCTCATAGTCCAACATCAGTGATTTTAAGTAAAAGAGTTAAGAATTAAAGGGAAGCTACCTTAATTTTTTCCTCCAGGGGCTCCCCAGGCTACAGGCAGGACAAGGGGCCCACAAAACAGCAAGTAGCTTCTCAAAGCAGAAGGTTGTTCTCAGGACACTTGAGCCACGCATCTAATGAGAACACCTGTATCAAAACTGTTTGGACCCAGGCATCCCAAGACTGCCTTAGGGTTTGTTAACTCATTAAATGTTTGTCACCACCTGGAGAGCTAATCCAGATTGTTCCGGCCTTTAGGGTCTCTGGACAAAGAGGCGCATCAAAGAACACACTGATTCCTGCTGTGGCTATAATCACATTTCCTCTAGGGATTTACGTTGGGAGGTAAGAAGCCAACCTCCACTTCTATTTTTTTACTACTGATATTTTCACTGTAGCACTGAAAAAAAAAAAAAGACAACAGTCATTTTTCTCTGGGATTCAATTAACACACACACCCAGTTTCTATAACCTTACACAGCTAGGAGGAATCAGGTATCTACCGGTAATAAGGACCAAGCTGTTTCTGGTGGTTCTACATTTCTTTTCTCTAAATGATAAAGATTATCCCTTCAATTCTGGACAAGCTTTTTTTTGTTGTTGTTGAGCAATGAAAATTTACAATTTTTAATTATAAACCTGTGTTTTCTATCAAAATTACTTCTTTTTTTTAAAATTATATTTTATTAAATTTAATGGGGTGACATTGGTTGGTATGGACCAGCTTTTATATGCTGTTTTGCTGAGACACCACTAAGGCACAAGTATTAGAGATTTTTAAAACTTCTGACTTAACAGCTCTGATATTCGATGAAGTGAAACTATGAATTGACATGGCGCTCAAACTGCAACCCAACAATTCCACAAAATGAACCCCTTTTTAATGAGACTTTTCTGGAGTGAAGAAATTAACCTAAGAGTC
The DNA here is from genome assembly GCA_004027555.1 of Craseonycteris thonglongyai. Classification (NCBI taxonomy): domain Eukaryota; kingdom Metazoa; phylum Chordata; class Mammalia; order Chiroptera; family Craseonycteridae; genus Craseonycteris; species Craseonycteris thonglongyai. The sequence continues at coordinate 21,449 of PVKE010009000.1, read as the reverse complement.
TAATCCGCCAGAAGTTAAGATGAATTTCTTTCCTTTTCATTTCAGTAGCTCTTGAATGCAATCTACAGATATCTCATATGTGCCCTGTCAAGAACTATAAAATTCTAGGGAAGTGGGGTGCTAGTGGGGGAGGGGACAGGGCGCTTCGAGGGACACTCACCAGCTATGGCGCCAGCTAGGAGCAGGCTTCCGGGGCTGACCTGCCCATCTTCATTTGCAAAGGAAGCCTTCACATGAGCATAGCAGGGAAAGTAGATGGCCGAGAAAGGAATGTCCCGCAGAAAGCACGCTTTGGCACCCTGTCCGTTCGAAAAGGAAGAAAAACCACATGAAACATAGATCCCATCGAGAAGTTCAAGCTTCTCTGGAACTTACCTCAGAACCAAATATTCCTGGAGAAGACTGAATTGTACTCACAAGTTCAAATGGGAAAGGGGACAAAAGACTCACCCAAATTCTGCAAGTAGTAAGTCTGGATTTTCTTCTTTAAAACGAAAGCTGCTTTTATCGTGCGGTGTCAGGAAGAGGGGTTAGTTCTTATTTATTCTAATGGTAAGATTTTAATTAAAATGTTTTTGGAACTCTGCCTGCGACATCCTTTTAAGTCCCTCCTTATGGCAGGTTACTGGCATTTCAAGGAGGATCTGTTCTCACAAGATGGGCAGCAACAACCAAGATGCCTCTTTGTTTACACACTAGGAAGTAGACAAATTACATAGGTGGAGGGGGAAGGGATTTGTTTCTGTATTGTTTGAGACTCTGATGAAAGTGCTGGACTCTTTCCCAGAAAAAAATTACACATATGTAAAAAATTATATACCTTTTCAAGGGGTCCATGGATCCCCTAATTTATCCACATGTTTACCCTTACTGCCCAGGATTTACGAAACACTGGTAAATGCCCCTGCCTAAGCCTTAAAATATTTACAACGATTCCTACACATTAAAAAGCCGTGTGTAGAACAGTTAGCAACTAGAGCAAAGTCTTCATCAAATAACTCTTGGTGGCAAAATGATGCCATAGGAGACCCTTTGAGAACTGATGTGTGCCTAGAAAAACGATGAAACAGTTAATCATCTAACTAAAACCACAAGACATACATTGTGTTTTAGGAAGCCCGAATGGGAAGGAACTCACCCCTTTTCAACACTTACTGATTTAATACCAGTTCTTTTACAGATGTCTAATACCTAAAAATTTCCACCAAATTCAGAGTTTTTTCAGAGAAAACAATGACTCTACCCAGTTTCAACAGCTGTAGCCAAGCCCAGTGATATTTACTGAGGTGCAGTGATGTTGGAGCTCGGGTATTTTTCACTAATGCTAGGCTCCAATCTGTCAAACTTCCGTAACACTACACGTTACTATAACTTCTGCATTTCTGACACCCTCATTACATCCGACTTGAGCCTGTAACAAAACCTTTAGTCTTTTTCATTGGAACTGCAATTAACCTAGCTGTCCTGTAACTTAGTTGCCTTAAAGAAGTATGGTAGGTAGGACTTTATGTTTAATCCTATTAAACTTCATCCCAGTTTGGCCCATCCTTCAAACCAGAAGGAAATCTGGGACGCTGGATCCTGTCATGCTGCCTATGCCTCGGTCACCTCACTCATGATGTGCTCAGACGCCTCTGTCCACTTTGAGTATAGATATTTCAAGAAAAGGACAGATCCATATCATGCACTGCCATCAGCCCACTTCCCCCAAACTGTTAACTGACTGAAAAGGCATTTAACATAAAACCCACCACACCCAAGTCCTTCATTTTATACCTGAGCAAACAGATTCCTGGGACAGCTAATCTACTAACTGCACGCTTACTGTGGGCCCTGCTGTTGGCTTGCTCAGGGGACACCCTTGGAGGCAATACCAGAGGCAGAATTAAAACTCAGGATTCTGGAGTTCTTTCGCCCTCCCTCAGCTTTTCAAGGGGAAAAAGTATTAGTTTAATAGCAATATCCATGTGTGGTATCCAATCTTTTCCTTATGATTGTTTTATTAAAATGTTATAATGCCAGTAGTTACTTTGTAATAGTAACAGTAACACCCATTTATTTCTCTGCTTTTACTGCCTTTTCCTTATTTTGCTTGCAAACCTGCCTGTGAGTTCTGCCAGGCACTAGCCCACGTACAGACTCTGGCCAGGTGACATCCACTTGAGATACCAAGTAAACTACTCAAAGTTCAGTTAAATCTTCATGTCTGGTTCCCTCATAGCAAAAAAATGTTGCCATGTTACTAAATTTCTAAATAAATCACTTCAGAGTAATTTTTTTAGGCTGATAATTCCTCTGACAAATCTTTTTCTTTTTTTTCCCCACTAAATTCATTAGTTTTTACTTTTAAACTCATCTCCCAAATCTTCACATTTTAGTGCCAAACTTTAGTCTATGAAGGCTGTCTGGAAAAACTCCAGCTATTGTCAATATACCAAGAATGATTATATGGCTGGATACTTTCCAGACAACCCTTGTATATGTTTTGCTCATTTTTCTTTTTCTTTTGCTGATAATACTTTCCCCTTTAATAAGTTTTTCCCCCGATTATAGAATAGTAAGTGCTTATCATAGACAGTACAGAAAAGTAATGAAAATTTAAAGTGCTCTTGATTTCTCCCAGTCAGAGATAACCACTACAACTGCTATCTATATTGTAGAGCATTTCCTTCAATAGTTAATATTAACAACCATTCCATAGTTGAGACCATGCTTCCATGGTTGTGAGTTATGCCCTTTCTTCTAAAATCCCTGGTGTATGACTGTTTTATTTGGGGTGGTGGCAGCCAGTATGGTCTAACATCTTCATTTCTCTGCCATACTGCCTAAATCTCCTTTCTATTTGTTATTTCAAAAACTCTTCTGCCATTTTTGGTCTTGGCTGGCCTGTAGATTAGACCAGGTATTCTTACCCCTCTCAAAGCTTTGTAATGATTCCACATTCCCATTTTCCTCTCCTTGGTCAGCTTGATTCCTCTCAGGTAAAGCTACTCAATGCCCTATTCATCTGATCAATCAAGGTACACCTATCATTCTGCATCTTCTCTGATGATTGCTAACCTGGGAACATCAACAGCTTCAGTACCACCTCTTCATTCTTTCAAACCCAAATACCACTCTTTCCACTGAGAATCCTTTAACTAGCAGATAGGCAGGGAGTGGATTCCACATGGCTCCACATAGTCTACACTTTCTCAATGCTGCTCTGAGTTTTCTGCATGCTCTTGTACCTGCCTATTTCAGAGTGTAAGCAACCAGGGGCCAAGATCTACTTCCTGATTTAATTTAGAGAACACTTAGCAAAATCTCAGGCTCTCAGTTGGGGCCTAAGCCATGTTCCTGGTGACACTGATTTGGCTTTGCCAAGTCACACAGGAAAAAACCACAACTAGAAAAAGAAATGACAGACTTTGGTATATGCTGTCAGGTTTCTGCAAGAAAAACGAACTCATTTCTTGGAAAACTATACTAGAAACCAAAACCAAGCTTTTTGTTTTCCAAACAAAGATATATATATAATTTTCTGGGGATACGACAGAGCTTAGAAGGAAGTAGTGGATAATTTAGTAATAGAATGCTGACATTATCAAAAAAGGAGAGAGAAAGACAGTGATTAGCCTCTCTTACTCTATGTGGCTGCGATAGGATCAAAAGGCCATGGGAAGATGTGATCTGAAATTAGAAACATCCTTGTGACACAAGATGGGTAAGGCCACATGAAGAAGCAATTGGGTTTTCCCAAGAAAGCACTCTCTCCTTTCCTGAAATCATGATCATCATTCATGTATCCGTGTGAGAACAAGTGCCTCATACGGAGTATGATGTGCTTTAAGAGGTGTTTGAAAACATAATGAAAACACAAAAAAAAAATTAAAAAAAAAATCAAAGGAAAAGGTGGAGCTGTACTGTGTGAAACACTAAAGGAAAATGGATGGGGATATGTTGTATTCTCCCTACCAGAGATTAGACATGTACCGGTATAATAGCAATTCAGATAATTTATGCCTACTAGAGCAAATGTCAGACAAAGTGAGAGGTCTGAGGTTTCTAACTATGTGAGAAAAAGGAAGAAAAGGAAAATCCGAGGTGAAAAGGTACCATGAGAAACAGCCACCATCTCTGCCCCAGAGGCAGAGCAGCCTTGCCAGCAAGTGAAAACATTAAAACACTCAAGTTTCAGGGAAGCCGGGATGGCTCAGTGGGTTGAGTGCTCCTCTTGCAGCCTTGGGTCTGAGGATCAAATCCTGGCCCTGGTGTGTGCAAACCCACAAGCTGAATTGGGGTGTGGCCCCAGTTCGGTTCTCACCTGGGCAAGCTTCCCATGCGGGAGGTCCCTGACCCCAGTTCCTGCCCTGTGCAGCCCCACACCCACCTGTGGAATGAAATTACGTAGAAAATTAATGACGTAAAACTGTGGAGACAGCACTGAGCCCTCCCCCTTCTCTCTGTCTCTCTCTCTCTGTCAAAAACAATAAAAACAAAACCAAACTCAAGTTTCCATTGATTGGGTATGATGAGCCTGTGGTACCACCCTCCTTTCTATCTCCACGCAGCTGTGTGATGAGCAGTCAGAAGAAATCAAGCTCTGAACCTTCCTCATGTGTCAAACGCAGAAATCAAAGGCTGCCTTCTTCGGGCTGGGGGGAGGCGGCAGGTAATAACTGAGGTAGTAACTGTGAAAGTCCCACGGACCAGTGTGAACAGCAGAAATGTAAGGGATGGCAGGGACAAGGAGCATCCTTCCGCAGCCCAGCCCTGCTCAGTCATCTTGGAGCTGCAAATCACTCTCCTGACTCATTGAAGTGCCTCAAGCCTCTCACACCCCAGGCATCAAAGCCCAGTTTCCAAAGAGAGCTAACTTTGTGGAAGGCTGGAGAAAAAGGCCCAGACTTATTAAATTTCCCTGGCCTCCTTTCCTCACCACGTCCTTCAGGTCGAAGGCGCAAAGGCAGGTGCCAATTTGTAAGGCTGCCCCAGGCAACACCTGACCTGTTGCTCCTGCACCATGAAAAAGGGGAAGCAGGATGTGAAAAAAGGCTTCTAAAGTTCTAACAGTGAGAGCGTTCCTCTCCCAGATTCATTGATAAATCCTTCACTTTGCGGTGAACACCCATTCTCTCCAGTCCTACATCAAAACATAAACCTGTCTGACTTGAATGCTACTGGCCCCACGTAGAGTTTTTCCTGGGTGATCTGGCAACTTCATAATAAAGGGAAACATTCTGTGCTGCCGGAGAGCCTGCGTCAGCGACACAGAAATAATTACTCTGGCCATTAAAAAATTAATGAATTACAAGGTGCGTGCCACCTAAAATAAATCTTTAAATGTTCTTGTCCCATAACAAAATCCGCACCTTTTCCTGCCTTGGGTCTTCTCACCGCTTCTCCCTGTCTCAGGCCTTCATTCTCTGGCTAGCCCTGAATTTCCTTGGTACACAGTAAAATCACTTGGGAGATATTAATAAAAGCAAAAAGCAATCCTCTAATCTCTTACTATTCATTAAAGCGCTCTTTCTCTAAAGAGGGGAAATTACTGGTGTGTTTTCCTTTTTAATAAAAGGCCCACTAATAACAGACAGGAACAATAAAAGGCATCTCAGGAGAGACCTATATGCAAATAAACTAGAATCAAAACAGATCTAATTTAATTATCGACTGGCTCCACTGCAATTCCGTATCATTCTGAAGTCCCTTCGTTGTCATTCTATTTAAGGTCTAGGACAGCTTCTTTAAGGTTGGGCCTCACTTAACTTCAAGTTAATAGTCCACCAGCGATACAAGCCAATTAGACTTAGAGACGCTGGCCATAGTATCACCATGGCAAAGGAATAATGTATGTATTCTATTCTGTTTCTCATGCTTTATTGGATGTGGACACTGATGAAAACTCAGTGGAGTTTGAATCATTTCATACGTTTTTGGAATGATCTACTCAAGTTTACTCTGGCAGTACTGACTGGAAGGAGATTGTCTAAAGATATAACACAAGATTTGTATCTGACAAACACACACACGCACACACGCACACACCTCCATCTCCAATATCTTTTTTCTTCTTTTAAAGTTCATTTCAGCTGGTATCACACCTGCTCAATCAATCTGAAGGAAAAAAAAACCAAAACTGGTCCTGAAGGATGGTCGCTGATAAAGAAGTCAGGGCCAGGGCAGGCTTTTTCGCATGCTAATTCCTGCTTATTCTAGCTGTACCTGCAGCTACAGCTCTAAAAAGACTATTTCTAATACAGGGGAAGGTAATTACACTCACAAAGGCACCTCTGTGTCAGGGCCGGGCACCAGGAGCCAGCAGGTCTGGGAGACGGAGGCTTAACAGAGACTCCCGCAGTGAATGCACATTGTCTAGCATGGGGGCAGATGCCAGACTGGGGGACCCTGCAGCATATTCAAGACAACAGTGGTGCACCTTGTCTGAGAATGTTATTTAATGCTTCTGGCACCTGTAGGCAGAGCCACCCCTCTTTTCCTAACTTACAGGTTTAGAATTTATTTGGCATGTATAATTGTATATTTTGATCCTGGAGCTACAAACAATGGACAGCATGTCATGTCTTGATCCCTTAGCATTCCTCTTGGTTTCTCCCAAGAGAGTTAACCCTTGTATACACAGCCTGGCAGCACCTTTGCTGCCCAGTCAAGGGGCAATTAGGGCCACATGGCAGAGAACTGAACAGGGTGAGTTTCCGTATCTTGCTGAGAAATATCACCGGTGCCAAAACCTGTTACGTGATTGTGTCATTGGTGTTAAAAACACATAAATCAGCTAACACTGGGAGATTCCATTCCATATCAGTGACATTGAAATGGTTTTAATTTGAATATAAATATTAATGCCTATCATTTGGTTTCTTTAGTCCAGGACCTTTAAGAGATTGGTTTTTCCTTAACTTCAACTCAATTCTAACGAAAGCATCTTGGTAACTCAAGGCTTTTTGGTAGGAAATGCCATTCCTGTGTCACTTCTAGTTTTCTACTGTTCTACTAGTACACTTTGCTTTGCCATCAGTGATGCTCATCTGCCAATGGCTAGAAACTCTATTGAGAGAACTTAATGCCTTGTTCAGAAGATGCTCAAGCTGGCCAACCCTTTGACCCATTCTCTTGACAAGTTTCTCTCAAAATGTGCAATATTAGGTGGGCAATGCCCCTGATAATTGCTTTTTTCCCCTTAATGTGGATCTCAAAGTCCAGGGAGAAAGAAAAAGCTTTGTATGCCAATCCTCTTCAGCACGCTCAATGAAGGCTATTTCTTGGCCACGATAATTACGATGGCCAATGGGCTAGCTGAGCTGGGCACTCCCTCACCTTCCTATGTGCAATTCTTCTTGAAGAGGATGACATTTCCGAGAAGCAGCAGACTTCATTCAAAGAAGTAGCCACACTGTGTCAGCTTAAATATGAATCTGTATCTAAATTCTGCCATTCCACACCAACAGCGGGACACTGTAGGAGCAAGAACACAGGCTTTGGGGGCAGAGACCTGGGGTCAAATTATTGCTATGTCACTTAGCTATCTGATGGTGGGTAAAAAAAAAAATTGAGATCTCTTTCCCTCCAATTCCTCATCTTTGAAATGTAACATTGGTATTGACATAAGAATTTAAACCCAATGGATTAATATGAAGTACCTAATATAATACCTAGTACAAGGATTTTCAATAAAAGGTGATATAAAGGTAATTACTATTATCAATGAAATCAATAAAAAGCACACTGTCCTGTTGGAACAGAAAATAGAAATAGTTAATATATTCTTTAAACTAGCATCTGGGGTATGACTACTATATGGTTTTATACCCAAAGCCCAGTAGAGTTCTACACTTATCAGGCTAAGAGCCAATCTTTTATTTGGTGGAAGAACTAATCCTATCAAATAAGTTTATACCAATTTGCTAAATTGATTACAACCCTCATAGGACTCTTTGGCTATCATAAGACATATCTCTGTAATTTTATAGTGAGTAAATGTACCTTAAACTGGCAATTTTTAAACGCTGCAGCGGTTGCAGCTGATCTCAGAAATACAAACTTTAAAAAAATATTGTTACATATATCGAGTGCATAGGTTCAAGGTCATGCATTTGTACGTGACTAAGCCATCAGTTTGGTTATAACATGTGTTCTAAGAAGTTAAATGATTTCTTACATGCTATGCATACAAAATGAGTCACTTATCAAAATATTTTTGTAAGGGTTGTGAAAGTGTTTATGCCCTAAGGATAGCAACATTGTTTGCAATGACTGTTACAAACATTTTGCAAAGCCAACTACTGAAGTTTCTGATTAATTAATGTTAAAGACATTTTTTGGTTGTATTTTTTTGCAATATCCATGTTTCCAGTAATTGGGGGGGAAATTTTTATTCTTTATAGCTTTATATTTATTTGTTTAATAATTTCTATATTGTAACTGAAGGTAAATTTAAAAATCATGTATTTTACTATATTTGCAGTGTTTTAAATTTATTTTACACTAGTAATAAATGTATCTCTTGGATACACACAACCTATGTCATAATATATTTTGTTTCTTGGTCACAATGAGAAACCAGAGAAATGTAAGGATAAATTAGTAGAAATATACAGTAGACTCCCATGGGCTTGGTAGATGCCAGATACATATCAGTAGACTCCGTTAACTGGACCTCAAGCAACTGGCACGAACTGTCTACTGTACCTGTCATTTCTGGAAAATATATTCGGAGCACACTATGAACAAATTAGTAGCAGCATTTTCAATACTTGTAAACATGAAGGATAGCATATTGTATTACAAAAGTAGTTAAAATAAAAAAGTGCTATGTTAAAAGCAATCATTCAGGCACTTAGCAAAAAACAAAAGTGAAAGAAAAATACAGCAACAAAACAAAACACCAACTTGAAAAAAATGTCTGCCTTGGGAAAGCTAAGTTATCCGCAACATGGGGCTCGAAGACTAATATTTTATGGTTACATACTCTTTATATCTGAATTTCCTTCTTCTCAAAACTATACTGCCTATTAAAATTAATTTTAACAAGAACTTTATGGTAGTAGAATATGTGGTTATAGTCCCTTACCATTCTTAACACAGGGGAAGCCGGGATGGCTCAGTGGGTTAAGCGCTCACTTTGCAGCGCTGGGGACGCAGGATCGAATCCCGGCCCCGGCCCGCGCGGAACCATGTGCTGAACTAGGGAGTGCCCCCAGTTCAGTTCTGTCTCTGTATCTCTCTCTGTGTGTCAAAAACAATAAACAAACAAACAAACAAACCATTCTTAACAGATCACTTTGAAGACAATGATACGCTACACACATTTGTAACTCCAGTGCCTAATGCAGTTAGCCCTCAACACATATTTGGTAAATGAATGGAAAAATGGCCCCCCGAATTTTTTTATAATTTTCTAATATTTTTACGAATCTTGTCTAGCTCATTCTGCATATTCAACTCCTTTGGGCTTAGTTTTATAAAAGTAATATTTTTCAAGGTGTCGCCTTTCCAAATCTAAAGCACAATGCTTGACCTAGAGGGAGCTTGTGACCACACAGCATCAGAAATGACCCAGGAGTGGGGCAGAGTCGAAGGAGCTGGGTATTTCTACAAGAATCCCTTAGCTGGCATCCTATAATTTAAAATTAAGAATAACTGACACATCACGCATATGATGTGCTACCTTCCATCCTATGTCATTTGTATGTTTCATTTTTGTAAACCCCCAGACGGTCCTATGACTATGTAGATGCTATTACTATCCTTTTTCTACAGGTGATGCATCTGAAACACAGGGGCAGAAAGAAAAAAAAAAAAATTCCCCAATACCCAGTTGTTCTTTTAATACACCTTTAAACAGAATACTATGGTAATGTCATATCACTTCCAATATTAATCACAATTTCACACCATACTTTTGAATAGATACAAAACCTGGTCCCCCACAAGGACTTGAAATCCTCACCTTAATTTCTAAAATTCTGCCTTTTCATCAGAGAACATGTCCAAAATGGTCGTTTTATGGCAGATATTTCTGACAAAGCCATCAGGAAGGCAGTTATTTTCCAATGAACACAAATAGGTAGCACGTGGAATAGCAACATGGCTACATTCTCAGTTTTGAGGCTCTCTGCACAGCATGGGATTGGCCTTGCTATCTGGCTAATATAAGAGTTAGGAAAACAGAAGGGCCCTGTTGCCTCACACAATGGGTAAAATAAGTTTAATTTCTATAATTTAAGGAGTGGACATAAGACCTAAGGTAATATGTCCTTTTTCTAAAAAACAAAACAAAGCAAAATTGAGTCATTCTCTTAGAATGTTTTACAATAGCACTGGGTACTAACAGCAATTAGGATAAGGAATAACGACCCTACCGAAGCTGTCACATATTCATGTCTAGCATCATTTCGGTTCTTTTCATGTCCATTTCCCTAGCATGTCCACTGTCAACCATGATATCAAACCTGCCAACTGCTCAGTATCAGTGCTAGGTAGGTAACTTTGGTTTTAAACTTCCCTGAATTATCAGGCATGTGCTCTTTCCCCTATCTGGCTCAACATTTCTTTATGTGACAGCTCAGGTTTCAAAGAGAGATTGAACTGAGTTTGAAACCTAGCCTCCTACTTACTTCCCAGGTATGTGACCTTAGACAAATTACCTAAACCCGTCAGGCTGTCCTTTCCTCAGTTGTAACTTGGAGCTAAAAACAAAACAAAGCAAAACAAAACAAAATGCCCTGCTCATAGGCTGTAGGTAGTAAGACGAAGTCTGGACACGGTATCTAAGTCCCTCCTGGAAGTCCTAGCACTATATTCGATCCTGCTGTCCTCAGGTGCTTTTAATCCTTTCATCTTCAGAGACTCTTCTTCCGCTCTGTATACAGATAGGTATGGCTCTCCCACCAAAATTATAAGAAATGATCCATCTCTCAGCCTCCTCTCCCCACTACCATCATCACTTCACTCTACCTTTCTTTCAGTTGGTGGTTTGTATCTGCTGATATTTTCTCATAAGGTGTCTGCTTCCACCATCCTACTTAAATTGATTCCTTAAAAATAACCACTACCCTTCATCTTTACGTTCAAAGACCTTTTCCTGGCCTTCATCCCCCTTGATCTCTGCAGCTTAATACCTCTCCCCACTCCCCCATCCCATTCCTCTCCTAGCTCCTACACATTCTTCATTCCAGTTCTCCATATGACAGCTGCTTCTGCTGCTTCTCCACCCACACTTTCTGCCACCTAAATGTGGGTCGCCTCTGAGGTCCATTATTGGTGTCCCATCAGCTTGGAGACCTTACCAACTCACACAGCTTCACACATGCAGACAGTCCTTAGAAGAACATCTCTAGTCCCCCTCCCCCTGGGAGGTCCTAATTCCAGAGTGAGAAAAACCACTGGACAGAGAGTCAGGCGGCAGTCTCAGTCTTAGCCCTGCCCCGGCCTACCTAAGTCACTCCGCTAAATCACACAACAAGACTTCTGGGCTTCTATTCCTCAGTTATAAAGGTACCATCAGATAGAAGCTCTTTTCAGGTTTCTTGCAGCTTCTCAAGTATTACAAAATTCTAAAATTTAAAGTAGTATCATCATTCAGGTGCTCAAGCCAGAAAAATGAGTCATCTTTTAAACTTCCTTTACATTTCCTCTTTTAATCACTCTCCAAGACTTTGTGAGACTAACTCTCAAACATCCTTAGTATGTATCCCCACCATCATGGCCTTAGCTGAGGTCAGTGCCATCCCTCCTCCCCGCCTATTCCCAGTCAATATCCCAAGTGGCCTCCTAGCCTCCTCCCACATAGCCTCCTCCACATGGAAGCGGAATTATCCTTTCTCAGACACAAAGCCGATCATGTCATCTGTTTGTCCTCCACCTCGTTAACCAGGACTCACCTCTTAAGGCCATCTCCCCTTCGGAAAGCCTCCCTGCTCTTCTTGCTATGAATCTGCTCCACCCCCTTAGGCCCCTGCGCACCCCCTTCTTCGCAGCTCCACATGTGCTGTTTTCCAAGGATGTGTTTACTTGACTGCCCGCATGAGATGGTAAGCTCCTTATAAAACCACACGTTACTGATTTATTTCTGTTTCCCCAGAGCCCAGGGCAGAGCCTGCTGGGTAAATCAGCAATGCCTCTGAAACTGGAAAAGCAACCTCTCATATAATTAGCTCCTTTCTTTACACTCGATTTCCCCAACATCGTGGTCTTCTTTGCTCATTACTTGCCAATCCACTCACTTTCTGTGCTCTACCAAGTAGCCCTGTTTATGTCTTGGGAACTCGCAGCTTTTGCTTACCATTCACTGGCTCAACAAATATTTATCAAATGTCTACTTATGTGCCAGAAACTGTTACAAACAGTGTGAACAAGACAGGTCTCTGGTATCAGAGTTCACTCTAGAAAAAGGAGCTGAACACACAGAGAAAACTGCCAGGTGGTGGTGGGTGCTACATAAAGAAGGGGGAGGGGGGCCATGACGGGGAATAACCTGGGTGTCTTGCTAAGCAGGCATCTGTGGAGCTAAGATGGGAGGGGCAAGTCTTTAGGAAGAGCCTGGAAAGCAAGAGGGCACAGCTTTGGCATATGTGAAGAAAGGAGGGGCAGCCCAGAATGCACCCAGCACAGGCCGCGGGACAGGGCGGCAGTGAGGACCGGGGGTTCTGTTCCCAGTGCAGCAGGGAACGACCAGATGGTTTCTGGGCAGGGAGACACAGTTTCTGTAGAGCATGCTCATTTCTCCTTTCCTTTGGTTTCCGCTCAAATATCTTCTCACCCAAGAGGCCTTCGGTGACCACCCCGTTAAGGTGCACCCCCTCCAATTCCATCCTGCCTTAGCCCTTCCCCATACCCTCACCCTGCCCAGCCTTTCTTCTTCTTACACCACCTGGTATCATGTATTTGTTCTCTTGATGACTTTTGGTACCCACCAAACTGTGAGCAAAGACTTGAACTTCACAGCCACATCCCAAACTTCTAGAACAGGGCACACGGGCAGCTCTCAATGTAAGTGTGTTGACTGAGTGGATTAACCTGATTTACATTTTAAATAGATCATCCTGGCTGCTGTGAGAACAATGGATTTGGGGGCTTCAAAAATCAAATTAAAGAAATCCATCCCATGAAGAGGCTTTCCCAGAGTTCCAGATGAAAGTCAAATGTGGAAGAGAAAGGCTGAGAACTACCACTGTGGTGGTTGTAAAATCATATAATGCCCCTTGGTATTAGGAAATTAGCAAGGCACCATGTCCTCAAAGTAATGACTCCCCAGTTGTTTTCTTCACGTGGGGCTATGAGCTTATAAAAATAGATACTGTTTGAAGCTGATAAATCTAGCAATCAGTCTTACCTACTTATATGTTACCAAGATAAAACTGATAAACTGATGTAGTCTGACAAAAATCTATTAACACTAAAAAATGCACATGCCCCTTTACCTAACATTTTCATTACTAGGAATATATCAGTTTTTTACACTCACAAAAGTATGTCAAAATATATGTAGGAATGTTCACCCTGTCATTGCTTGTAATATCCCCAAACCAGAAACAACATAAATAAATACCCATGAGTAGTAAACTGTTTAAGGCAACTTAAAACATTTTTATATAGCTATTCATAAAATGAGGAAAGAGTTTTAAGATACATGGTATGTTTAGAAAGATTCTATTTTTGTTAAAACATATATACACAAGATTGATACTGTGTGGGTACAATTTGTGATACATAGAATTTCAGAAAGGGAGGGGGGAGGAGAGATAAATATTGATCTAAGTAGAAAGGTTTTATTTTCTTAAAGATATATTAAAAAACATAAGCAGTGGTTATCCTCTGAAGAGAGAATCAAGAGGTAAGGCATAGAGAGAAAATTTTACTTTTTTCAGACATTTCTAACTGTTACCAAAAGAGGGGGGGCTTTGTTTACAGGGTTCACACTATATCTGCTTTAAACTGTTTCTAACCTCTGGAATGTGAAATGTTTACCACATCCACTTTTTTTTTTTTTCCAGTTGTAAATATATTTCTAAAGCAGGTCTTCTAATTACCATTTACTGAGAAGTCCCAGAAGAGAAGGGTATTTTGCAAGTTAATTCAGGAGGAAAATAGAAAGCCAGGTTAAGTCCAATTTAGGGAGGCTCAGCACTCCAGGCCTAAACACACAAGACAGAGCCTATACCCCCACCTCCTGTGCCTCACATTGTCATGTTAACAAGAGCAAACAAAAGGACCCAGGGAAAGAAAGAAGATGACCTATCCCAACTAGAACTAGGAGAACAGTCCTCTTTTTAAAGACCCACGTGGAGGTTCACATACCAGGTTTAAAAGTATTAGGTCACTTCAGGTCATCTGCAGTTTTTCTACCCAACCAATTCAATAAACAGTGAAAAGCTTTATTACAAAAACACTGTAAGCTACACAGCAATGCTAAAGTTGGGATGCCCCTAAAAGGCTGGGTCTTGAATTGCTGAAGTCATTTCTGACTACAGAGGGGTGGGTTGAGGTGGGTGACACTGGAGTAGAGTCACAGGAAACCAAACCCGAGGCGGGAAGCTAAGATAACATAAATAGGGATAACCTAGGGAGGTAATATAGACCAATCACAATAAACAGAGTCCCCTCATAGATCTCGGTGAATTTTGCTGATGACACCATGAGCAGCAGAAAAGGGGGACTGCCAGGTCACTCTCTTGCAATGAATAAGAGTTTCCAGAATCTCAAAGTGTGAGCGACTTCCTTGGCAATTACCAATGCCCCCAAAGCAGCACCAAGCCCTGTGGAATGCCTCTGAACTAGATTAAACCACCAGGCTAGTAATTAAACTAACTTTATATGGGAGAGGTCTCCTGCTCAAACTTGAGCAATCCTGCTCATTTCAGAAAAGCCATTTTAGCACAAAAGTGGAAACAAGAAACTTCTGAGCCTCAATTTCAGCTCAGATACGATTGTTGGCAGCCTCTGTTCTCCTAACTACAAAATCAGGAGACCAACTACTTCCAGAGGGTGTTAAAGGGGATTAAGATTATGAAATACTGTGAAGATGAAAAGGACTCTCAGTTTTATATCATTTGCAGATAGTTGAACAGTCTCTGTTTCTGTGTCAGCAAACAAGTTTTTACCACTTTATCCATCTAGGCATTTCGTTAGCAGCCACTGCCTTAGTACCTAAGTGTTTTTACCAGACACCCTGTTGAAAGACCTGCTTGGCATCTTGTCAAAATGACATGCTGCGACATTGTGTTATAGTCAGCAAGAGCCTAGAAATTTAGAAAAGCAGGTGATTTTTCAAATTGATCAATGCTATGCCTCATGACAATCCTGTTTATTTTTTACAGCTGGATAATAATTTGGTAAATGAAATAGCTAGAACGCTGTGTTCCACTGCTATCACAGAGTGAGCACTTTAAGTGCTCTTTAAAAAATAAACATGTTTATTTCAAAACACAGAGATTCCTACATACAAGACAAGATTCCCCCCACCTGAACACTAACCCTAGAAAAGAGGGTGTCACATTATACTTGATCCTTACAAAGTCTCCAATCATGAGGTACTCTTTCATTCACTTGACCTTGAGAAGTGTGAAGTACTATTTGGAAAAGGCAGCTTTGCCTGAAACAACCTCAGTTCCTACTAATACTGGGCGTTTACCAAGGTTACCTGCAAAAGTGGAGCTAAAAAGACAAGAGTAAAAAAGTAGTTCCTGGGTATAGGATCTCCCAAATGCCGTGTTGAATGTCAAAACAAGGCATTTAAAGTTCACTCTGAAAAGCAGTATGGTTAAGTTGTTATAATACATTAGGGGGCCGGTTATATCCATTCAGGATGAATTAAGAATAGGAAAAAAGAAAACAACTATCTTAACGTGATATGCCTGAAGGATAAAACTTACAAGGAACATACAGCACACAGAGTACAAAAGTGCTTCATTTTGCCAGCTCGATAGAAAAACGAAGATGATGTACTCTTGGAATATCACGTAAATGACTGATTCAAAAAACAGATTTAGATTCTGAACAGTTACCACTAGACATACATATGGGTTAAGGCCGGAATGTACAGGATAAGAAAATAAATTCATGATCTGATGTGAGCTTTTCCTTAAACTGAGCTCAGCACATCTGATAGTGCCCTGTAGTGTATGCAGCCATCCTTCCTGGAGGACGACACTGAGAATTAGGTTTCAGGACCAATAACAAATACACATAAAGCTCCAGACAGTCCTGCTGTCAAGAGCTGTCTACAGAACAAGGCTAAAGACCATCTTTCACATCACAGTCATCCTTGATTTGTGTATTTCTAAGGACAATCTTTTGGCACTGGCAGGAAGGGGCACCTCCTTCTAACTGGCATAAGGGTACCCTTCGGGCTCCAGCAGAGCATTTACTCCAAGTGTAGAAACACGAGGAACTAATTTCACGTTGATGAGCATATGCTCAAATACATGACCAATAGGAACGTTACCTTGTAGATCCCAAAGAACCCCAGGTCCCTTAGGACAGACAGAGCACTGACTCGGGGCCCAGTGGTGATTTCCCCAGCCACTTGCAAACGGATCTTGACGATTTCCAAAGGATTTGTGAAAATCACCTGGGAGCCTCCTGCCTAAAAAAGGAGAAAAAGAAAAGATTTAGTATCAAAGCAGAGTAAGTGGGGGATGGTTCAGGAAGAAATGAGTGATTACCCTCAATGGAGCTCAGAATGTTCTATCCTCAAGGGACTGCAGTTTCAATCCTTTTCCCATCAATGAATGATTATGAGTTTGAATCAAAAAACAGTTACTTCTTTGAATACTTTGGGTAAAGAGACCCTAGCTCCTTCATGCAGAGGTTGAAAGAAGGCAAAGAGCAGACACTTTGCCAAAAACAGAGATGTCTGTTGGCCTTACCAACATCCTCACGCTAAAATGACAAAGATTCCTTGAAGAACAACCAACTGCCACCATAAGGCTCAAAGCCAAAGATACAAAGCAACACTAAAATGAAAATCAAATAGTCCCAAATAAATAGACATAGGTCTGCTTGTCAGATAGGAGGGCCCAGGGAAGGCAACAGGTTCTCCCACACGATGGGCTTCATGATTCTGTCAACGATTCAAAATTACCAAAATACACGTAAACTTAGATGAAAGCTGTTTTTATTTCTTAAAAAAAAAAAATCAGGTTGATCATCAAACACCATTTTCTAAAGTTGCATATAATTTTATTTATGTATTACCTGTGTATAGAATTACTCTTTTCATATAAGATAAATGTCAAAGTAGTAAAAATATGCATTAAATCAATTATGGCCCAAACTTTGAACAATGTGTGTTATTTCATTCCAGCAATGGCTGGGAGCCATACCTCCGAGATCATCAGGGGAAATCTTTAAAGTGCATTATAAGGGAAATTTTAAGCTAGCTATTTTGAAGCTAAGCCTATATTTATCATAAGCAATTACATTCTTTCTTACTGTACTCCAACTTGTTATTCCTTGTCACAAATATATTAAAATTTTTGTATCATTCAAACTAAGGTTGACACAGAATCTTTATTATGTAGCTACTGCACCAAACTGGGCCACAGACATACTAATGACATTTTACAGCTTAGTAGATGCCATCATGGCAACAGGCACAATTTGGGTCAAAAATCATACAAAACAGCTTCTTGTTAGATCCTCTGATCCTATTAATTAATGTATATGCTCTCAAAAAATGGCATGTGCTAATCAAATCCAGGTCTTTGAAATATCGTTTATAATACCTGGAAATAAAAATTAGAAACACATAAACATCCAATGGTAAGAAATGGATTAAGTGAATTTCAGTATGTTTGTGCAGTGAGATTTTATGCTGCCAATAGAAATACTGTGGAAAATGTTCAATCTATACTGTGAAGTAAAGACTCTCACATGTTCAAATGCATGTATACCTTTCCCCCTAGACTTCCCTTAACATCACATGGAAGTGATACACCAGTTCTGAGGTTGTAGGATTACAAATGATTTATTTTCTTTTTTGCTGTATATTTTATTTCTTCTATATATATATCTTGTGTTACTTCTGTAAGGAAAAATAAATACTTCTGTATAACATATCTAATACACGTAGCAACGTTAATAAACAAAAAATACTTCATCCTCTCTCTAAATCAAATTTTTTCCATTTTTACCAACTTGATACTTTAGTTAAGACACACCTTTTCATAAAAACAGACTAAAATTTTTCCCTCATTCCACTCATGAAAACGGTTTAGAAAGCAGTAGTATACCCATGTCTAGACTGCCACACAGACAACCTCTCTTTACTTGCTTCTGCTATGTTTTGCCCACCACTCATCCTAGGTGACTGACTCTAAGGAGGTGGGTCAAACAATCTTGGCAGAGAAAACCTGGGCTGCATGCATTAAGAGGCTCAAGAAAGGCCGTTCTTCAGTGGGACGGGGAGCTTGGGGCGACATATCCAGAGGCTGGTGTGCTCTTCTGGTCCCCATGAAGACATTCTGTCTAGGGCCCCGAACAGCCCTGCTTTGCTCCCAGGCTGCTGCAAGCTACAGACAGGTGGGAAGACTGACACCCCACCCATCTACAGCCCCTGCGTATTTTGTGCGTCTGTACCAGCATCTTTCCACGTGACATGGAGGGAGTTAAGGGGGGCAGGATGAAGAAGTGAAATGGATCTGACCTAGCAACAGGGCTGAGGGCACAGTAAGGATTATAAATGTGCTTCTGGGCCAGCAATCTCTAGTTATAAAAATGAATAAAAATGAAAAAATCATCTTACAGGGGCAGAAATGCTCAGAGAGATTTGCTGAGTTGCCTGAAGCTGGTTTTTGGAAGCTTAAAATTGGGGAAGGCCATGTCTACCAAGGGTAGAATGGAAAGCAGTCAGCATTCATCCAGCTTCTTGAAGAACAGAACAGGGGTGCAATGCATACTCACCAAGTGCTGCCAACAGCCAATAGGAGGCAGCTGACTGTCACACATGAAGACGGAGCTTCAGTCCATTTGTCAAACAATCTCACTTATGAGGATCCAGGAGATGGTGAAGGTACTGTCGCCAGCACAGTGCACAAGTCACAGTAACTCTAAACATGTCACTTTCGCTTCCTCTAGCTCCTCAATTGATGGTTCTCCTCCCTGGCTGCATGTTACAATCGACTGCAGAGCTTTAAAAAAGGAGTGACTTCTAGACCCTACTCCCGACCAATTCAATGAGAATTTCTGCATCTGCCCTTTGAAATTTGTTTTCTATGTGATTAAAATGTGCAGTGAGAATTGAGAATCATTTTACTTTACTACCTCATCTCTAGGATCCCTTTCAATTCCAAGTGGCTATTAAAGAGTTATTTAAAGTTGTAATTTCTTACTCTAGTTTCCCACGTCCTTTCAGAGAGTAACTTCCATATATTTTACATCTAACAAACTTTTGATACATACCCAAGTGGTGCCATTACTAAAGGGTATATAATTCTTAGGTATAGAATTGCTGTCTCATTCATTACCTCATATCTTAGCTAGTAACTGTAAACAACTTATACTCAATTCCTAACTCCAAGCCAATCGACAGGCACCACATCTTTTAGCACAGAAAAGAGAACTATAATTACTGAAGATGATGCAAAAGTCACATCCGCTCCAGAGAACTGCAGAGAGCAGAAGCAATGGGAAGAAAGAGTGTAGTGACACTAGGAAAAAAATGATGCAGTCATTACCTTGAGTGGCTCAGAAAGAAAGACCCTACAGACTAAAGTGGCACATTGTAGAGGTGCCAAAGATGAATGGGTCCTTTGGAGTCCAGCTGACAGAAAATGAGACTCCAAGGCACCAAGAGAAGATGCTTATCATCAGATGCACGGTGTCTGGGCATCGCCATGACATAATCACTGAGCAGCACACTGCCTGCTGCTCTCCCGGCTCCTGGTCTATTATCCATTCACAGTACCTCACCCAGGTCCCTCCTTTGCAGAGATCAAAGACAGCCAAACCCAAGGACAGGAACACCTATTGTGCATGATGTCTTTGTGTCCCTCATCACTTGAGAGCTCTCTGTGTGAAGATAGTGTGTGTGTGTGTGTGTGTGTGTGTGTGTGCGCGCGCGCGCGTGCGCACGCGCAGTTTTGTCACAAATCATTTCCCTATGACTTTCTGGAGTCTGAGGCAAGTAGGACAGGGGAAGATTTTCCAATTTAGAACCAGCACATTATATTTGCAGTGGTGACGCTGACTCCTCTACAGGTTTCTTGGAATATTCTTTGTTACTGAAATCTAAGTTACTACCCAGTATCTGGATCCATCTAAAGAGAAATGAGTATACCTATTGTAGGCTCACTTCTGCTACCTGATCATTCAGTCATAAGTTTATTCTCCAAATATTTACAAGCAATTGCGTTCAAAGTTTGTCCTAAGAACTGCAAGGACACAAGATGAGTGAGAAAGCATTCTTGTTTTCAAGGAGCTTGAGGAGGAATAGAAGTAATATTTATTAAGCATCTGTTACGGACTATCAGGAGATTGCTTTGCATGTAATATATATCTTCAGTCCACTCAGGAGGTATAGAAAGATGAAAACAACTGTTATGGGCTGAAATGTGCCCCACCAAAATTCATGTGTGGAAGTACTAAACCTCAGTACCTCAAATGTGCCTGAATTTGGAGACAGGGCCTTCAAAGACATTATTAAGGTAAAATGAGGTCACATGTGTGGGTCCCAATCCAAAGTGACTAGTAGTCTTATAAGAGGAAACTGAGATCTAGACACATATGTGTAAAAGAAAAGACCACAAGGAAGACGCAGAGAGACGGAGCCACCTTCAAGACCAGGAGAAAGGCCCCAGAAAACACCAACCCTGCTGACACCTTCATCTTGGACTTCTAGCTTCCAGAACTGTGAGAAAATATACTTACGTTTTTGAAGTCACCCAGTCTTTGGTACTCTGTTATGGCAGGTCTAGAAAACTAATATAGCACCTTCTACAGGGCTACACAGGCAGTAAGCAGAGGATTTTCTACTGAGTCCAATAAATACACCAGTATGCCTTATGAATACAGAAAAAGGCACAGGAGAAAAGATAATATATGACAAGAGCTAAGGTCCATACAAATTGCCATGAATATTCAAAGGAGGGTAAGACTTCTTTGATAATTTGGGAAGGTAGTTTGGGGTATAAGAAGATAACACATCAGCTGGTGAGTGAAGTGAAGTTAGGATGTAGGTAATCAGGGCAGAGAATAGCACAAAGCCACAGTGACAAGGGCTTCTTCCCACACTTACAGATAAATAGACCCAGCACTAGATCTGTCCAATGAAATTTTAATATGGGTGATAATTATAACGAGATCGACATTATCTATTTGCATTTACTGAGTGCTTACTGTGTTCATCAGGCATTGTGCTCAGAGCTTCGGAATAATTTTCTCTATAGGTCCTCCTAATACCATAAGGGTGGCAATAATATTATTCCAGCTTTACAAGTGAGTACACC
>PVKE010008999.1:18321-46158 GCA_004027555.1 Craseonycteris thonglongyai | reverse complement strand
AATGTGACTTTATAACAAAGGTGGAGACTCAACTCCCTCATATGTGTATATATATGCCCGAGTGTGTGTTTTAGTGCTCGGGGAAGCAGAGAACTTGAGCAGGACAGAATAGCCTTGGTCTGAGTGAGCTAACTGGCACCATGAAAATATCAGGTGTCTTTCTGCTCCTCTCTCTGGCTCTTTTCTGCTTTTTCTCAGGTAAGTGTTACCCCTTAAAATTAAAACCTAATATTTATACTGAACTGGAAATGACAAGTGTATTTGCCCATCATATTTCAAAAATTCTAACAATTTTGATATAAAAGACCAGTTCTGAGAGATTATAATAGTGATGATTGTGATGAAAATGGTGATAGTAATAATGATAAAAATGGCTTCCATTTGTTGAGCATATATTATATTCTAGGCATGTACTAAGGGCTTTTAGGCATTATCTTCAGAACACATAGCAAGGTATTCCTATCCATATTCTACATATAAGCAAACTTTGGCACAATGAATTTCAGGACATTGCCAAAGGACTTGCAACCAGTAAGTAGAATTTGAGATTTGATTGATCTTTTAGGCATCACAGTTTCTGTTTGTTCCACAAAGTAATCTGGGAGGTGGCTAGTTGTTTTAAATATTAGTTTGACTTTCTAAGACAAAGGAAAGATTCCTTGTTCTCATTATTCTTAAGTGATAAAAGGAACTCAAATAATTAAAATGGAAACAGAGGCAAAATAGGAAACTCAATCTGAAGAGACTCCTTCAGAAAAAGTGATCAAACCTTAGAATGCTGAAACATATATGCTGATGGTGAACTAGGCAATTCTTCAAGCAGGGGATATCTTTGGTTACTTTCCTGAGCCGTGGTCATATTATCTATCTATTTGGATTGCTTAGAGGACAGCTGTCGTTTCAGTTGCTGTTTTTTGTTTGTTTGTTTGTTTTTTGTTTGGTCAGAGGGCCATGAGAATGAACAGAGCCACTGTATCTCTTTCTTTCCTTCTTTATTGTTCTGTTGTGTGCAATTGAAGTGCTAGCTACATGCTATGGTCTTTGGACTTGAGGCCTTCACTCACCTCTTCCACTGATGGTTGTACCAACTGGAGAAATAGCTCTGGTCTCTGAAATAGTCTCTCATTTGTAGAATGCTAGTGATGAGACTGAGTCCTGGGACCTCCTTAATCTGCTCTATCATTTTCCTGTGATAAAAGTTGTGGACTTTTGCAGGTATCAGAGATTTTAAGTGCCTAAACATGTAAAAACAAGAAATTTTCAATGAGATGGAGCAGATAGAGAAGTCATTGTTCACTGGATCTGGTCATGAGCAAAAACATTCAAAAATATTTAAAGAATTGGGTATAGGATTCCTGTGATATTATGGAATAAGTTTGACTAGTAAGGCTAAATAATATGACTGAGTAATGCTGTCAACTGCTGAGATGGCATAAAAAATAGATGTGACCATATTAAAATTTACTTGCTAACACGCTCTCAGAAATTAATTAATATCCTCTTTCAGTTTTACGAAAGGGGAACTGATCTTTTAATTGGATCTGGTTGACTAATACACTTAATTTACTAAAGCATTCTCCTTGATAGATATCTTGGTATTTGGGGAGGCAAAATATGCCTAAAAGCCTTCATGCTCAGACCAAGAGAAATGAATTTCAGTCCTAGCATTTCTACTTTATAGCTATGTGACCTCTCTGAGTCTCATTTTTCACATCTATCAAATAAGGATAAAAAGAAATGTCCCTATTTGAAGAATTAAATGAGAGGTTCATATGAAGTGCTGAACATAGTGCATGGGACATAGTAAGTCTTCAACAAATGTCTGTTAGTATTGCCATTATTTAAGTTTAATAATAAGACTATTATTACACTTGGAGTGGTTATAAAAACATAGACTACCAAATTTTACTTGGTTTTATATAATGGAATTTTCAAGTGATTGTCATAAAACTGTATTTTTAATAACCAGCCACCCTGCTACAATAAGGTTGACTATCACTACAGTAGATGATCATTAACTTGCTTTCAAATTTAAAAGTCTGTTCTCTCCTCATCCCCATTAATAGAGAATGTACTTCAAGGTATTTCCAGTTGTCACAGTGCTGACTAGGGATTATACTTATTCACATTCTTTGTGTCATCAAGGTGGCACTTTGGCTTAATGTAAGAGGTGTCATTGACAGGAGTTCCACCAAAATCCCAGAATGCAGGGCTGAACCTAAGTCTTTTATTATTTTAGTATTTTAAACCACTGAACTCATTAGCCACAACCTAAACTTATGGACATAATCATAAAGATAGAGGAAGAGAGGGAATCAAGCTTTACGTGTAGCCTTTATTTTTTCTTTTTCAGAAATTTAGAGAGATGGAACAAGAGAAATCAATCACAGAACAGAGAATGAGTTGGTCCTTGACAGCAGATATTTGGGTTGAGTCTTTAAGGCTGAGTATAGAAAAGTTCAAGGGACAAAATTAACCCCTTCCCAAATTGCCTGTAATAAAGGCTTTAGGGGAGGTGGCAGAGAGAGCTGAATGCACTGAACCTCAGAATGTCCCAGTTAGAAGGAACTTTCCAATCAAGCTCTTCCAAAGTAAAACCAGAGACGATAAGTTCGTTCCCATGGTAAAATAGCAACTAGGCCTGGGTTGTAAGATGCAGCCCCAGAACCTTAAACTATTTTCTCTCAGCCCACCCCAACCTCCAAGACACATGACTTCATCACGGTCTGTTCCCTTTCATTACTTTGTATGTTTCTACAGTTCCCTAAGAAATGAACAGGTATAAACAATAAAAATATAATAGAATAAACAATTTTGCCATGACTTGTTGAGATGACCAAGAACCAAGAAAAGTTAAAATTCCTAATTTTATAGATCCCACATTTTGTACATATGCAAATTACAATGTTTGAATTTTTATTTTTATTTTTGCAGGTGTCTTCAGTCAAGGAGAGCAGGTCAGTGCATATTTTTATCTATTCTTCAACATGGGTGATGCTTGGCTGGTATTTCCTGGCCAAAGAGAGGTTTGTCTATGGGTAAAAGAGTAATGCAATGAACCAGCTGTCAAATGCAGACATCAAAGGCAGTCACTCATTTTCTAACTACGATCTCTACAAATACACTATCTTAGGTTTAAAAGAGCCTAAACCACCCTTCTCAGTCTTAGTAAATCATAATCACACATGTAGCAGGCTTTGAATCTGAATTCTAAATAAGTATTCAGCACTGGGGAGCATTAACTTTGGAGTGCTCGTATATTTTAGATAATATAGATGAGTTTTAATTCGAATACATACTGGCTGTGTGATCTGAGGGATGCCTCCTCCCTTCTCATTGCCTTTATTTCCACATCTCTAAAACAAAGGTGTAGATTCAATGACCTCTAAAGGTCCTGTTGACCTTAGGTATCTAAATCTGTATGAACCAAGCCTGCTTTGCCACTATTGCTGTCTTTACTTCAACTCAAATAGATAGGTTAGGGAAGGTGACACCTTCCCGATGATATCAACACTACCACTTGTCTTCTGCTGGCTGGAAGGACAGGGGCAGTCCCAGTGCCAGACAGAAGGTGAAAGTAACCTCAGGAGCGTGCCTGCTCAAGTCTGAGGAAGAAAGAGTTCCTCCAACACTCCAGTCATTCATTTCATGCCAAGAAGTCTCTTAACGAGGAAGCATCTGATGGCAGATGACAGTTAGTGGTCTAAACCATTGATGTGTCACAGGATACACTTAGAATCACCCACTATATTGTCTTTTTCAAATTTTCCTATTAGGCTGTGTATTTGGGGACCATATCTCTAAAGAGATGTTTAAATGAACATGTCAGATTGGAAATGATGTAACAAACCTCTCAAAAACCATGACTGGCAACCATTTTCTGTTGCAATAATTATTGCAACATCTAAGCTTTTTGTTGTTGTTTGTTTGTTTGTGTTTTGAGATAAAGATACAATGAATTTTAGTACAATTAGTAAAACAGTGCTCCTTGACTAGAATGTGTTTGGGGTTGTTCATTTTTCCTAATTCGCTTGAATTTGCTTACAATTAATATACTGACAAAAATACCAGCATAAAAAAAAAAAAAATACCGGCATCTACATTGACAGGGTTGTCCAAACTTTTGGCTTCCCTGGGCTACAGTGGAAGAAGAATTCTCTTGGGCCACACATAAAATATACTAACACTAACAATAGCTAATGAGTTAAAAAAAAAATCTCATAATGTTTTAAGAAAGTATACAAATTTGTGTTGGGCCTCATTCAAAGCCGTCTTGGGGTGCTCCTGGCCCATAGGCTGGGGGTGGAATGAGCTTGAGCTACAACTTAACAAGAAAATTGAGAGCTCAAGAGGACCTAAGCTGACTCCATTTTGAATGAGCTTCCAGGACCCCATGCTACCTCTAATTATCAATAGAAAGACGTTTTACCATTCACATCAAAGTGTTTCAGCAGTATAATTTTCTAAAGAAAGATACAATAGTGTTTACTATGCTCTTTATTAAACCAAGAAGTAACATAATGAAAACAGTAGTTTAAAGTAAGATAACTTGTTTCCACGTATAAGAGGGATTTTGAGACTTGGATGAAATGGAAAGAGAGAGTCAAATTTATTGCATTGGCTCAGGCTAGAGTGGGGAGCATAGGTAGTAAATATGGAATTGGTGAAGAGGATCTGAAATTTAAAAATACCTGTATATAGAAATATACTTGCAAAGAAGAAGAAGTGGCACTATTTTAATGTGAAGGTTAGTTAAAGAATTTGAAGAATGGTATTTTTAATATTATGTAGAAAGAAAAAACTAGAATGTAAAACTAGTTTGAAGGGAAAGATAGTGTTGTATTTTGGACGTAAATGAGTCTTAAGTATGAATCAAACTGTTGACTAAAATTGTCCCGTATATTTCTGACAATTAATGATTAGAGTTTGAGAGTTTGCTGAAGACTCAAGGAAAAATAAAAGTGTCTAGGACTCATCAATATCATCTGAGAGAAAATCAAGTATATAATATTTTCTTGAAAAGGATCATAATGAATACTCGGGAGAAAAAGATAATAAAAGGAATAGGTAGAAAAGAACTAGTTGGAGAGCCAGCATATTGACATATTACAGAAGTTAAGAACAAGTTTCCAAAAGGAGTAATACATACCATAAAGAAATCACAAACATTTTATAAATAGCCAATGGGTGTCTCCTGAAAGGTGTCATGTTTTAGAGCCATTTTGGTAGTGTGGAAGGGATATAAAAACAGGGAAGATTAGAAAACTGACATGACAAAGGAGCTGCTGTAGCCACATAAGTAGTATTTTTCAATAAAGGGAAGAAGAAATGAAGTGCTATCCCCTAGGGGTATGTGTGTATATGTGTGTTTATTCACAAATTTTCTTGACTTTATTTGTAGAACAAAAATTTACTGACCATGTAAGCTCATTTTCCAGCTGCTAAAGTTTGGTGATTTTGTACTCACCATTAGCAAAGACGGAGGAATCTGGGTACTTAAAGTCACTGTAGTCCAAGATTTTTGAAGGTACAGTTCTTTGAAAAACTACAAGGGGTCAGGCTGATGATACTAAACATTGGCACCCAGGCAGGGCCTAGTGGTCTCTGGAAGTTGGACTATAGAAATTAAGTGGAGGCTCTGGTTAAATCCAACAGCAATCTAAAATACAATAAAACAAAACAACAACAAAACAAAACAAAACCTCACTAAAATCAGGCAAGAAATAATGGACTCCAAAAATTAAAGAATGTGATACAATTAGCCTTGTTAGGGTTTATAATAGCAGTCTTTCCCACAATACTTGAAACTTTACTGAGTGTTTTCAAGGGACTTAGCATTACAACAATCCTAGAAAGTAGGCCTGGCCACCCCCAGTTAAAGATGAAGAAATGTAAATTCAAAGCAGTGAAGTGTTTGCACAAGGCAGTACAGCTAATAAGTGGGAGAAGCAACATTTAAATCTAAGTCAGTCTAATTCCATCTGCAGGACAATCCCCTGACATTACAGAGCATTATGTATTTTTAATAGATTCAGGGGGTTTTCAGCTCTCCTGGGTCCCTCAAATGCCTCATGGAGGAAACTTTACATAGGAAAGATAATCCAAATATCCTTGGTCTGGAGTTTTTTGATGTGCATTAAGAAATGAGTTATTTGGATTGTATTTAAAGGAGAACAAAATAAAAGTATAAGAGAAGAGAGGAAATTAGGCAGACAGAAGGCATGACATTCGTAAATCTTAGCTAACTTCTCAAGTTGTGAGAGCTGTTGTCTCTTCCTAGTCCCCACTCTGACATTCCCCTGCCTCTCCCTAAACCCCACAGAAAAGATTTCCTGCCAACTCCACAGTCATCCCTCACCTTTCCCAGCCTCCGGAGCTCTCAGAGAGCGGCCCTTTCTGTCCCCAGTCACCATGCTATTTAATAGAAGGTCTCACACAGTGAGTGAAGAGGGGTCTCTAGATATAAAAGAAGGACACATTTGGATATTAGTTATTTCTGCTACCCAATTAAAAAACTAAGGACTTAACTGTAGGCCACTTCACTGAAAGAAGTCACTGCTAAATCTTATATTATCAAAGCAGGAAGGGGACTTAAAGACCATCTAGTCCAATGGTACTTAACATTCTGTATGAGGTATAGACACCTTCCAAAATGTGGTAAGAGCTACAGTTAGAGCAAAGCTCATTTTCTGCACACCTAGTTTAAGACTACATTAAATATTCTACACTAACTGCTTATAACTCTTATCTGACCACATTTGATCCTTAAGACAACCCTGGTAATAAAGCATGACAATAGTTTATATATTTTTTTAAGTTCTGCTTAAGAAAATTCAAGGGCAGATATTGAGTGCTTTGTCTGAGATTACACAACTAGCCAATGGTGAATGGCAGAACGAGCTCTGTGACATGGTCTTACTTCAGAGACGCTCAAAAGGTACTACAGTTAAAAAGTGTGAAATGCATCTAGGTTTTAAGGAAGCTTGTTCATGTGTCATTTGATTGATTTGGTTTTATTTATTGAAATCCTTTGTTCTGCCTTGTCTTAGTCCCAGGGGCCAGTGGAGGAAGGGGTGAAGTGGGTTTGGGGAGGGAGGTGGGGGGTTAGAAACTCTCCGAGTGAATGCCCTTTCCAAGTGCCACTTCCATGTCTGCTTTCTGAAGGACAAAAGAGGCTGGATCACAAGATCAGAGGGCCGAGTGCCAAGGCAAAGTGGCTTAAGAAGGCGTCTCTTTCAAGTAAGGGACTTTCTTGTTTCTTGTCCTTACTGACCTGCCTCTTGGAACACGTGGGTCTCTGACTGAGACGCCCTTTCCTCATTTCTCACGTTGTATGTGCTTGTCCCACTGTGGCACTTATCACACACAGTGTTGTAATTATCTATGGTCATCTCTGCTTTCCTAATGCAAACATGATGGTGACTTACCGAGATAGTGTTTATAAACTGATTCCTCTTTGTATCACAGGAGTCCACCACCATGTCTTCTAAGTATCAGTTACCCACTCGCAGTTTGTGGAATATGTGAAAATATCAATGACTATTCTGTGGTTTACAGAGTGTTCTTGACTCAAGCATACCATTGTTAATGACTTAAATACAACACACATTAGCTTTTGAGAAAAAAAGTATCCTATGATCTATCATGTTCTAAAGATGTTCTTGTTTTTATTTGGGGACCTACAGGAAAGATTACTGTCTCAGAAGGAATATGAAAGGATGGAGTTATCTTTAAGAGCAGTAGGAAAAGTGGGATTGTAGGTGAAACTATAAAAAGCCTAGATATCTCCTATTTAACCAAGCCCTAAGAAGATCTCTGTTAGCACCATATTACTCAACCTCAACAGTACAAAGTGTGAAACTTCAATTAAACCATGTCTTTAATGGTCTTAGGAACCTTAAATATGTTATATGTGATCATACATTTTTAGCTCAATTATATGACTCTTCTGCTAAGCTTTTCCCTTTGCAAATATTTGAATAGCTTTGTCAGTATACAACAGTTTGCTAACTTCTTAAACAAATAATTCCTCTTTGCTATGACCACACAGTCCCCAAATAAAGTATTTTAATAAGGGCTACATAATCTGACTATAAATATGGTCAAAGGTATATTGTGACAGTTGGTCTTTATTTCTCTCAATGAGGATGTGTTGGAAATCAATGATAGTAGATTGTTAGAAATTCTGGATCAGCAATGAGAAGGAATATGTCCAAGTACTGATCCTAATGCTGCCTGATTGTGTGGCATTGGAAGCTACTTAATTATTCTAAGTATCTGAACTCAACATCTGCAAACTGGTTAATATAATATTGCTCAATGTCCATTTCAGGGTTATTGTGAGGCTCATCTGAGTTAATGCATATGCTTTGAATATTATGAAGCAATTGATAAACATAAGATAGTATTATTTTAATGGAACTAGGAGAGGGGTAAAGTGTCATCCCTCTATTCATGTTAAAAGTCACTTCATTCCATACAGCTGACATTTGGAGAAGTTCTACCTATTGTGTATTGCCTGTACCCTGGAATAAAATGGCTCAAATGTCATTTGTACACCAAATACTGATTCAATTGACATTGGGTTGAAAAAAAAAAAAAGTAAAGCTCCAGACTACTTCTGAGAGACCACAATAACTGAGGGACTATATTAGTGGCATAGGTGATAGAGCCCATGATGATAATTATTAGTCATATCATGTGTTCTCACCAACACTTGATGCAACCTCAGAACCTTCTAAATAGAGCAGCTTAGGCAGCCATTACTAAATTCCTATAATAGGCACAAAAGTTCCAATACTACAAGTAGATTCTGAGACAGAGTAAGTTAATATAAAGACTTCAGAAGTTTGTTTTCAAGAGATAATAAATGGATGTAGCAGCAACAAGGAAAACTAACAAGCCATGACGTAACTGTGGGAACTCCTTGCAGGGATCGTCCTCATCTTTGTAACAATACAGAAGGAGTGCTAGTAGAGTTCCATTAACACAGTAAAAGAAAAACACAAATGTCATTTAAAGATCATAAACTACTCTCAGTTGGAACAATTTAGTGTTGGAGCAAAAAGTCATACTTCTGGCATTTGCCTTACTCCACACATTTGCATGAGTAAGTATCTGCCTTCAATCATGAACTTATTCTTGAATACAATGAGCTTCCTGTGTCTCAAAGAAAAAGTCAATTTTGTTTAATACATGCTAGTTAAGCAAATAAGGAAAGCCATTTTCTATTTCAGAAAGCTTTACATCACAAATATATATATATATATATAGTATATATTTATATAAGTTTAAGTTTTTCATTCAGAGTTTCTGTTTGTAGGAACTATTCCTTATGCAGAATGCACTAATAATGTCCATGTCACTGTGCTTACTTCGGTAGATTGACTGTGGTGATTTCGAGGATCCCAAGGTCTACTGCACTCGGGAATCTAATCCCCACTGTGGCTCTGATGGCCAGACATATGGCAACAAATGTGCCTTCTGTAAGGCGTTGGTGTAAGTATCATATTTGCCAAACCTGTCCCTTGCAAACATGAATTTCCATAGTAAGACAATGATACTTTCCTTGAGATTGTCTAAAAATGTCTGTTCATAGAGATTTTGACTCACACAAATGGGTCAAAAACAAATTAAAAGTTTATATAATAAATCACTTGAAAACATAATCTTCATTACTTTGTTATTATTACATTTAACTCATTTTAGGGAAAAAATATTTTTAATTATACATCTTTAAAAATTTTAAGATATTTTCATTTATGTCTAATTAAAATTTTTAATAATTTTAATCCAATTATGTTTAGTCATTGCTACTATTATTAATTTTGGAGGTGAAAATTTTTAGCGATGTAGTTAAATTTGGCAATCCATCAAAATCAGAAGCATGAACTTGTAATAAAATTTATTACCAATAAAAATATTATTTCAAGAGAGCTGATTCTGGATGATTAATGCAATGTATAGATAATGTAAAGTAGAATTGTACACCTGGAAACAATGTATTTGTTATCAACCAATGTCACCCCAATAAAATTAACAAAAAATTATTTTATTCTTATTATTTTCTGACATTTTATTTTATTCCAATTCTATGTTGCTAAAGCACCAATTCTCATTCATTCTTCTCTTTTAGTCTTGTGAAAAGAGCCTTTCAACAAAGAATAGAGGAAAGGATCGTCCTTTATTATCCAGACTATCCAAACTTTACAGATAGTATACTAGGAAGATTCTATGAAGGGCCAATATTTATTGAATTTACATGTCTATAAGGGAAGGAAAAGGTGCTATAGATTTTAGCCAATAGTCTGTGAGCTTCCTGACAAGACATAGTTTATAATTAATAAAAATTTATCCAAGTAATCAATCTTTAACTCTGTTCAAAAAATTAGGGGAATTATAATCCTTGTTTAATAATAGTAATCTCACTTCTTCACTATTGTCATCATTTTCTTGTATTGGAAGTTTCTTCTATGAATGTCTTAATTTCCCTCAAACTTGCTACCAAATTCCTAAGCACAGGACTATATAGCTCTCTATCATTAATAATTGAGCCATGCCCATAAAATTAAACTAATAAATATTGGAATTGATACATAATAAACATGTTCCTACATTTATATATGACATATCTGACTAAGTAATACCATACTTTTCCAGGAGAAGGGCTGTAAGGTAAGTTGAGATTTGAAATGAGGGACATATTATTGAGAAGTCTAAATGTATGGTCTGCTATAAAATACCAAATGCTTAATATTTGGTTTAATTTATCACGTCTTCTACCAAAACAAAACTATGACACTATAGTCTCATTGCCATTATTTCTCCTGTCACTTTTACCTTATACTGGAACAAATGAAATTGAAAAGTCTAAGCCTTATTAACACTCTGAAATTTGTTTGTTTAAGATTCATGCTTTCTGTAATTAGGCCAGATGTCACCTCTGAGTGCATTTAATTAACTTCCACCAAATTGTAGGCATGGATGCCTGTAGAATCAAATGATTACATAGACAGTGACATAATTAAACCTTTTTCCAACCTCTGTGATAAATACTATATATTTATCATATGGTATTTTTATATATATAATCATATATTAATATATAGCATATATTTCTCTTTCTCTTTTATAGGAAAAGTGATGGGAAGATCAACCTAAAGCATTATGGAAAATGCTAAATTAGAGCCAGTGTTTAGCGCTGGCTGGCCTGCTTTCTCATTCTTCTTTTCCTGCTTCTGCTTTTATTGTTCTCTAAGAGATCTTTTAAATGTATAGAGACACACCTTCTACTCTGCTTGGGTCTTGGGGTGTTCAATATATATCTCTTTCCCTTGATTCACTTGACAATAAAATTAAACCTGCTGAAGCTTGGCCAGTGTTTTTAGTTTGAGATCAAGAAAACCTACTGATGCAATATGAAGTAATTGACCTGACATAAACCTGAACAAAAAGACCTGTTTTTCTGAGCTAAATCAGCCGTGAAATCACTGTGGGACATTAGGAAAATCCTTTATCTTCTTACTCTTGGAATTTCCATGTGGACAATAAAAGATTTTTAACAACATGATTATATATTATGCTTACAATTATTTTACAATATCTATCATGTAAGTCTTAGTTCAGGTTATACTGGTTCTTCGCAATTTCATAAAAAATATATAAGAATAAAAAACATTCTTTCAGGACCATAGTTTTTTTCATCTTTATGAAAGGGTAGATTTGGACTACATACTATATAAAGACATACATTATCTGTTTTCCAAATAATATCATAGTGTCTAGCAGATAGAAAGAAGTGAATAAATATTCAACAAATAGTGGATAGATTCAAAGACTCTAAAAGTATATATGTTTATAGAATACAGTAAATTATCTTAATCATGGAAAGAGAGAACTGAATGAAATTGGAGGCTTAAGGCCCAGAGAAAGTTTAATTAATTACTGCCAAAGAACAATATTCTAGTCAGTAGAAGACTCAACAGCAATCCATGTTTGTTTGCTGCTTATGCTAACCCTGGAGGTGCCTGGGAGAGGCCGTGTGACAAACAGAGGATAGCTGCCACCAGTAGGGAGACTGGGGTAGCTCCAAAAACAGCCAGGACATCCTGAGGACTGCTGCCATCTGTTGGCTGCCCTAGGATTCAGCCACTGATAAAGCCTCGCACGATATGCAAGTTGGGTGAAGCAGAGTCTCAGGGAGTCACTAGAATGGGAAGAGATGTATTCACCAGGTTAATACAGTTTCTGGTTTGGTGCCAGGGCTGAGCCTGGAGCTGCTCAGTAAAAGTCTCAGAGTACACCAAGGCCAGTTGCTGCCCACCTGGGATTCACAGATTCTTATGGTTTTCCAAGAAAGAGCGCAATTTGGGGGGCCTGAATGCTCACGGAGAAAGTGCCTCTGGTATTGGGAGAGATGAGTGGGACGGGAATCCAGTGGAGCTCACCTGACCAATGTGATTCACATTTGGCTGTGTGGTGGAGGGCTTAGCACAATAAAGATGGTGCCTGCCTGCCAATAGCCCAGGAGGAGAACACTACACAGGGAAAATGGTGACTGTCCTCAGCCTGCTCCCCTCATATCCCTCTGTCACCATCCCTCCACCAGTGCCCAGGGTGAGTGCCTTGAGTGAGTGAATCTGTGCACGGGCCTTTTAAGAGGATATGTGAGTTTCCTGCAGCCTTTAATTCCACAAAGATAGTTGGAATTCCCACTGTTACCCACAGCCAGATGTTGGGGGGTCCTTTTCCCAGCACCAATACTCTGGATTGGGGAAACTGGTGTGGGGCTGGGGTCCCTTGCTCCTCCAGGGAGAAACTCCATGCCTGAGATATCCCTCCAGATTCTCAACCACCACATGGAAGTTGAGGGGTAACCCCTTCAGTGTCTCCACACCACCTACCAGTCTTGACATGCCTTCTTTATATCCTTTGTTATAAAACTTCTGTTCAGCTAGATAGTAGATGGTTTTATAGTATAGGTTGATTGTTTTATAATTTGTAATTTTTTTTTAAGATTTATTTTATTGTTTTTGACAGAGACAGAGAGAAACAGAAGGGGGAAGGCCCAGAGCAGTCTCCATAGTTGTACGTCATTGGTTTTTGACATGGTTTCCTTCTACACAGGTGGGCAGGGGCCACCCAGGGCAGGAACTGGGCCGGGGGCCTTCTGCATGGGAGGCATGCCCCCTTGAACTAGGGGATGTACTGGGGTGGGGCGAGAACCAAACTGGGGGCCTCCTGCAGGGGAAGCACACCCCAGTTCAGCATATGGGTCTGCATGGGCTGGGGCCGGGATTTGATCCTTGGTCCCTGGGGCTGCAAAGCGAGCGCTTAACCCACTGAGCCATCCCAGCTTTCCCAATATAATTTGTAATTTTAATGTGTTCATGGAAGGAAGCAGGCACAGTGTTTATCTATTATGCCATCTTAAATCTCTCTGATCAGAATATTTTTGTTCCTTTTTTAGTCTACATAGTTTTTAAAATGTCTATCTTCTGTTTACTTAACATTTAAACATTTTTTTCATCAAGTGTTTCTCTTTCTTCTGTCCCATTTTACCCATATAGTAGTCCACTTTATCTGTATGAGATATGTTCCATGACCCCCAGCAGATGCCTGAAGCCACAGATAGTACCAAACCCTATGCATACCATGTTTTTGTTCTACACATATATACCTATGATAAAGTTTAAACCACTCTTACACTTTGGGGCCATTATTAAATAAAATAGGGTTACTTGAACACAAGCACTGAGAAAACTCAAAGTTGATCTGGACAACGGAGAAGGCTACTAAGGGACTAATGGGTAGGGATCATATCCAGTATGGAAATACTGGACAAAGGGATGATTCATGTACTGGGTAGGATGGAGTGGAATGACATGAAATTTCACCATGACACTCAGAGCAGTAAGTAATGTAAAATTTATGAATTGTTCATTTCTGAAATTTTCCATTTAATATTTTTGGACTATGGGTAACTGAAGCCTTGAAAAGCAAAACTGCAGATAAGAAGGGACTACAACATACTAAATTCCCTGCTCATTAGAGAAATTAAGCCTTTTTCTCCTCTTCAGTTTCTATTCCCTAAAGTCATTTAGCTGCCTCTAATGTAAACACCTGGAGGGCTATGTGTAGTTTAACAAATGAGTCATTGCACACTTTTAAAGGTACCACATCTCCACATGGCCTCCTCCTCCTCTCTCCTATTGGACTTGCCCCCTCTAGCCTGGCCAGGTTCCTATCACTGTCCACATGAATGTGCATTTTCACCAGTTTGCCCTATCCTGCTTGGAATGACTCTGTGTCACCTTCTTCCACTCTGCCTACCCCTTCTCCCTCATACAAATCTCTTATCTATGCATTAAGACTACCACTTATTTCACAACTTATTTCAGATGCTTTAATTGAATAAGCGATTAAAATACTATCTCTTGTTTAGTTCTGACCTATTTGGGGGGAATGAAAGAGAAGTATGTAAACAATAAACTACAGAAGATCAGAAATCTTATACTTCTTAGAAAGAAGAGGCAAGTCATATAAAAAATCAGTAGTCAAAATATAGATATTTTGGTTCAGAGTTGTATACATTTGTTAAAACTGTGAATACAAACTTAAGATTTATACACGTTATAGATTGCACGTTTTACATCTAAAGGAAAGAATGTAAATACCGGTATATAGTGTAGTCTTAACTATGATATACATAGTGAAGTTTTTAGAAGGAAGGCTACTGATGTCTACAATTCGCTCTGAATTGCATCCAAGATGGATTAATGGATAGATATGTTACAAAATAAGTATAGTAAAATGTTAGTGGTATAATCTAGGTGGTGGGTTTACAGGGCTCACTAGAAAATTATTTTAGCCTTGCTGGATGTTTATAATTTTTCATTGAAACATTTTTTTTAATTATTAAAAACAGAGCTGTTGCCAATAAAAACAAAAAAAAAATCACAATTCTGTTCATGTTTCTCATTATTGTGAAATACAAGATAGAATGCACTGTTTCAAGTATGGTTTGTACTCTTCAAAGGAAAAAAAGAAAAGAAAAGAAAAGAAACAAACCAACCAATTTATTTTATCCGGACACCCATATCTATCATTATGTTTTCAGATATGAGTGGGCACATTGTTAAAACTGGATCATAACAAAGTCATAACTATTAACTATTTTCAGGCATTTTATTTTCCATGCCAACTGTTGCCAAGTCATATTTTTCTCAACTGTTCTCCTCTTATTGGTTTTTTGAAGCTACATGCATTGCAAACATAATACAACATGTCAATGATTAGGATGGAGTGAAGGGAGCTTGTCTGGGCGGTGGAAGGATGGGGGGGGGCTTCTTTGTGCCAAACTAAAAGTTTCTTGAAGCACAATGCACAAACATGCAACACACACACACACACACACACACACACACACACACACACACACACACACACTTGTCCAACCTACGATCTGTGGGCTACATGCAGCCCTGGTTGACTTTGAATGCAGCCCAACACAAACTCATAAACGTACTTTTTTTTTTTAAGATAATTTTTATTGTTTTTGACAGAGGGGAGAGAGAGAGAGAGAGAGAGAGAGAAGGGGGAGGACCCAAAGCAGTCTCCATAATTGCACGTCATTGTTTTCCTAGTTTTATTCCACAGGTGGGCATGGGGCTGAGCTGGGCAGGACCTGGCCGGGGGCATTCTGTATAGGAGGCATGACCGGGGCATGAGCCAAACCAGCGGCTTGTCCCAGTGAGAATCGAACTGGGGACACATGGGCCAGGGCCAGTACTCAATCCGTGTATCCCAGGCTGCAAGACGAGCACTCAACCCGCTGAGCCATCCCGGCATCCCAAACTCATAAGCTTTCTTAAAACATTATAAAATTTTTTTTGCAATCTTTTTTTTTTTAGCTCATCAGCTCTCATTAGTGTATTTTATGTGTGGCCCGAGACAGTTCTTCCAATGTGGCTCAGGGAATCCAAGAGATTGGACACCCCTGCTCTAAAATGAAAAGGGAAACAACAGGGATAGAAGGCCAGAACAAATGGTAATTAAGATAAAGACTGAAATAATTCACTACTAAGGTTAACCAACCTATTTACTGAGTACTTCTCATGTTTTCTGTGATAAGCACACAGACATTTTTACATTTAAATGTAACAATAGCTGTGAAGTTGTAGCTCCCTTTTATATAAGAAGAGGGGTTAGAGAAATATAAATGATTTGTCCACAATCTTATAGCTGTGAGTTGCAAAGTGTGGGTCTACTCATGAGGTTTACATCAATTTCAAATTTCTCAATTTCCTATCACATAATCATAGTAATTTGAGTAACTTAGATGTAAGCATTGAGTTGGAGGGATTAGTCTTATAATATACACTTGGAGATAGCAGAAATATAAGTATTCATAGTTCAATAATATTTCAGCAAACATGTAAAGAGGGTGACATAGCTCTATCATATACCTAAAATGTGAACAAATATGTTAATGTTGTGAATACAGCTTTAGCCTGAGGCTTGCTTCAAAGGGGGCTACTATCTCTGCACTAGGCATTTAGTGAAATGTTCTCTGCCTTTTTCTGATTTCTCTTTTTTCTTCTCTTGAGCTGGTGTCTGTGACTTTATAGAATTTTGATTCATTTCAGTCCTGTAGTTTGACTTTAAAGGAAAGTAAGCCAAACAGCTTTCTCCTGCTTTGGTAGAAAAGATTTAAAGTTAACCTAGTAAGAAAAGGGTAGCATTGAACGACCCACTTTAGCTCACTATAGTCACCCTTCAAATTTGATGTGTATACTAAAAGAATGCCTATAATAAAGTACAATTCTCTACATTTTGGTACATTGTGTTTCCATTTTTATTTGCCTCGAGTTATTTTTTTAATTTCCCTTTTGATTTCCTCCTTTGGCCCATTGGTTTTTGGGGAGAAATGTGTTGCTTAATTTCCACATGTTAGTGAGTTTTCTAGTTTTCTTTCTGTTATTGATTTTCAGTTCCATTCCAATGTGATTGAAAAATATACATGAAATGATTTTAGTTTTCTTAAGTTTGTTAAGACTTGTTCTGTAACATAATATTTGATTTTTTCTAGAGACTGTTCTGTGCACTTGAGAAGACTATGTATTCGCTGTTGTTAGATTAAATGTTCTGTGCCATCTGATCCATCTGTTAGGTCCATCTGCCTAAAACAGAATTCAAATATAATATTTTCTTAATGTCTGGATGATCTATCTATTGTTGAAGTCCCTTGCTATTATTGTATTGTGGTCTATTTCTTCCTTAAATTCTATTAATATTTGCTTTATATATTTAGGTGCTCCAATGTTAGGTGCACATATATTTACAACATATATTCTTTTGATGAATTGGCCCTTTTGTAATTATATAATTGTCTTTGTCTCTTGTTGAAATCTTGATTAAAAAAAAAAAATGAAGATACAAATAACTGGAAAGATGTCCTGTTTTCCTGAGTTGGAAGAATTAGTATTGCTAAAATGTCCAGACTAACTAAATTGTTCTACAGATTCAATGCAATTACTATCAAAATTCAATGGCATTTTCTACAAAAAGAAAAAAAATCCTAAAATTCATATGGAACCACAGAAGACCCTGAATAGCTAAGAAAATCTTGAAAAAGAACAAAGCTGGATGTGTCTCATTAGCTGAATTCAAATTACATTGTAAAGCTATAGTAAGCAAGGAAGTAGGGCCCTGGAACAAAAATGAACATACTCGTATAAATCAATGGAACAGAAGAGAAAGCCAAAAAATAAACTCACACATTTAGGGTCAATTAATCTTCGACAAAGGCTCGTAGAATACACAATGGGAAAGGATAATCTCATCTATAAAAAGTTTGGAAAACTGAATATCCACATTCAAAAAAAAATGAAATTGGACCTTTATCTTACACCATGCACAATAATCAACTTGAAATGGATTAAAGACTTAAACACAAAACCTGAATTTTTTAAACTCCTAGAAACAAACATAGGGGAAAATCTCCTTCACATTGGCCCTGACAATGATTTTTTAAATATGACAACAAAAGCACAAACAACAAAAACAGATTGAACAAGTAGTACTACATCACATTATAAAGCTTCTATGCAATAAGAGAAATGATCAACAGACTTAAAAAGTAACCTACAGAAAGCAAAAAGAATACTTGTAAATCATGTATCTGATATA
The DNA here is from genome assembly GCA_004027555.1 of Craseonycteris thonglongyai. Classification (NCBI taxonomy): domain Eukaryota; kingdom Metazoa; phylum Chordata; class Mammalia; order Chiroptera; family Craseonycteridae; genus Craseonycteris; species Craseonycteris thonglongyai. The sequence continues at coordinate 27,969 of PVKE010008999.1, read as the reverse complement.
GGATTAATATCCTAAATATATCAGGAACTCATACAACTCAAAAAAATCTAATAAAAAATATGGTTATAGAAACTAAAAAAACAATATTTTTTCCAAAGAAGACATGCAAATGTCCAGCAAGTACATGAAAAGGTGCTTAACATTATTAACCATCAGGAAAATGAAAATCAAAATTACAATGATATCACCTCACACCTGTTAGGATGGCTACTATTAAAAATTCACAAGGTAACAAGTTTTGGTAAAGATGTGGAGAAAAGGGAACTCCTGCACACTGTTTGTAGGATTGTAAATTAGGATAGCCATTATGGAAAACAGTATAAAAATAAAGCTACTGTATGGTCCAGCAATCCTATCTCTGGGTACATATTCAAAAAAGAAAAAGAAAAAAGAAAAGAAAAATGAAATTGGATTTCGAAGAGATGTATGCTATCATGTTAATTGTAGCATTATTCACAATAGCTAAGATTTGGCAACTGTGTCCATTGACGTGAATAATAAATAAATTTTGGTATATACTGTTAAAAGATAAACTGAGGCACATTAAAATTTATAAGAATTGCAAAGTGGTTAGCAGTACCAACAGAAGCTTGGGGGAAGGCTTTTATAAAGAAGACAGGGGGAAAAAAGCAAAGAATTGTTTGATTGGCTAGAGCTTAAGTGATTGTCTTATTTGGGAAAGCCTAGTTGGCTCTTTGTAATTAGGTTTCTTAAGTTTTGTTTTCTTGGATTCAAGTGCATTGACAGGCTTAGTTTTGGGTTTGCTTACTATGTAGGCTACCAAGGCATTAGAGTCACCTCAGTCTAATGGTCTCCTTGTTTAATTACTTTTAAAATATTTACAATACTTTTCAACCATAGCAAAGAAAGAAAACTTGCCATTTCTAACATCATGGCTGAACCTAGAGGGTATAATGAGAAATATCATAGCCGGACACAGAAAGACAAACACTGTGTGGTCGCACACGTGGAATATAAAAAATTCAAACTCAGGACAATAGAGAAGAATGGCAGTTTCCAGGAGCGAGGGGGTCAGGGAGGTGGAATGTAGTTGGTCAAAGGGTACAAATTTCAATTATAAGGTGAATAAGTTCTGGAGATCTATTGTATAGCATGGTGACTATAGTTGATAATGCAGCATTGAAAAAGCATGTAAGAAAAAAACATGTTAAGATCTGCAAAGAACGGAAAGCAATAGTGAGAGAAGGGACCACACAAGTCTCAGGTCAGAGCAAAAATGGCAGTTACCCAAACTACTTTACTTTTCATGTGAATAGTTTGACTTAATACAGTCCAGGGATGCTGAGATGGCTCAACGGGTTCAGCACTTCCCTTGCAGCCGTGGGGTCTGAGGATAGAGTCCCACCCTGGCCCTGGCCCTTGTAGACCCATATGCAGAACTGGGGTGTGCTTCCCATGTGGGAGTTCCCTGGTTGGGTTTCCACCCTGCACAGCCCCACATCCACCTGTGGAATGAAACTGTCACAACTAATGATGTACAGCTGTGGAGACTGCTCTGGGCCCTCCCCCTTTTCTCTGTCTCTCTCTGTCAAAAAATAAAATAAATCTTAAAAAATAAAATAAAATAAATACAGTCCTCAAGTTCTCATTAGGCAATAGAACCTAACTCATACTGTGGTAATAATTTTGTTAGAGGTGCAATGCTTTCAAAATAGTTTTATAGACTTAAGCAGACGTCATAAAATACTTTCTTACTCAGTGTTTAAAGAGAAAGTGAGCCCCTCCTACAGGCATTATAACTAATTACAGGTTAATTTCTGGGACCTCCTGAAAACCTTCATACTCTTTTATACAAGTGAAACCTGCAGAATCTCATGAACACATCGCCGCCTGTGATTTCATTCCCGCCTCTCTAAGGACACGAAGCTTTTGTTCTCCAAATCCTAGAATCTGGGAAGAGACTTGCTTCTACTTTCTCACCAGCTCTTTCCATGCCTGGTTTTAAGGAAACATACCATGTTGCCTAGAGGAGAAATATGAGTCTGCAGAAACACACGGTGAGGGATGTTCTGTTTGCTACAAATGTTTGGACTACTAGACTAAGGAAAACGAAAAGATGGCGAAAGAGACTTTTCATTCTTTTGCATGGATTTTCTTTTTGCTCCTCTAGCTCAAGTGACTCCCTCTCAGTGGGGCCTTGGCAAACTTTGTCCTCACCATGACCCGTACCTGTGTGAGAAATCACTCTGTGTTCTTGGTGCATCTGTACTATCAACAGTCTGTCGGTCTATGTCCTCCAGGGATGCCGAGTCCTCGGAACGAAATACATTTGGAGCTAGAAACAAATGTTTTCAGTTTGGGTCCATGAGCAATTTTGGGTTAAATCATACTTGCTGATCCTCAATAGCATCATGTGTACATAATGATAAGACTTCACAGATATCATTTTAGGAAAAATGAATAAATATAATGTATAAAAATCTCTATGCATACTGTAAAGTACTGATAAGAAAATATGTTTTTGATCATAATAGTTTCAAAAGAAAACACTTTCCAGTTCTAGGAGATCAGCCCTGCAATGCACTCAGTAGCTTTATTAAGAATAAAATTGAGCTTCTATTTATAGTTTTGTCTTTAGTTTCTGGTATGCTTATCTTCTTTTAAATTAATGAACTTAATTTTTTGGGAGCTTTTAAGTTTATAACCAAATTGAACAGGAAATACAGAGAGGTCCTAAATACACTGTTTTGTCCTCCCCACCATAAACATGCTCCACCAGTGGGGTATGCTTATAAAATTCACATTAACACGTCCTTATTAATCAAAATTCATAGTTTAAAATAGAGTTTACTCTTAGTGTTGTACAGTCTCTAGATTTTGACAAATCAGTAGGAATCCACTATTATAGTATCATACAGAATAGATTCACAGCCCCCCAAATCCCCTGTTCATTCTCTACCTGTTTTTTCTCCTCTTCACTTGAACATCTGACAATCACTGATCTTTTGACTATCTCCATAGTTTTGCCTTTTCCAGAATGTCACATAATTGGAATCATATAGTATGTAGCTCTTCATGGTTCCTAGATTCCAACTTCGATGTGGGAGGGGGATTTTCCCCCATACCGCCATCAACATCAGATGGGTGCACAACAAATTAACTCAATTCTGACATACTTACTGGAGATAGGGTCAGATTTGACAGGTTAAGGTTTTAGTCATGTAAGACTGAACCCCAAGCTCTCCCCACTTCAGATGCTAGTCTCAAGCCCAGGTTATTATCTGTGTTTCTGACTACTGGCTATAGAGCAGAGATTTTCATGACTATCTTTTGGGGTTCAATTAATTTGCAATTAATGTTTCTCACAGAATTCAGAGAAACATATTACTTACTTATTAGATTGTTGGTTTATTATAAGAGGGTATAACTCAGGAATAGCCAGATGGTCAAGCTACACAGAGTGAGTGAGGTATGTGGGAAAGAAAGGAACAGAGCTTCCGGGCACTACTCTCCCCAAATCACCATCTGTTCACCAACCCACAAGCTCTTTGAACCCGATTCTTTTGGATGTTATGGAAGCTTCATTACACAGGCAAAATTGACAAAAATTATTGGCCATTGGTGATTGATTTAACATGCAGCCCCTCTGCCTTCCTTGGAGTTGGAGGTGGGGGTGGGGAGGTAGGACTGAAAATTCTAACTCTAGTGGCATGGTTGGCTCCTCTGGCAACCAACCCCCATCCTTGGGTGCTATCCACAAAGTCACCTCATTAACATCACAAAAGACACTTTTTATCACACTCCACACTTATCAAATCCCAAGGGTTTTGAAGCTAGGAGCTTGAAACCATGAGTGAAGACCAAAAACATGAGAATAAGTCACAATATCTCACTAGCCTTATCAGCTTGACTTCTTTCACTTAAAAAATATACATTAAAATTTTCTCTTTGCCTTTCTGTGACTGTTCCACATCCCTGTCAGCATTTGGTGTTGCCAGTGCGTTGGAGTTTAGTCATTCTAGTAAGTGATACTTTGTTGTTTTAATTTGCAATTCCCTAAAAACATATGATGTTGAGCATCTTTTCATATGTTTATTTATTTTCTGTATATGTTCTTTGGTGAGGTAAAAGTTCAGATCTTTTCCCCATTTTTAAATCTAGTTGTTAATTTTCTTAGTGTTAAGTATTAAGAGCTGTGTGTGTGTGTGCGTGTGTGTGTTGGATAATAGTGCTTTTTATATATGTTTTTGGCAAATTTTTTTCTGCCTGAGTCAGCAACTTATCTTCTCATTCTCTGCACAGATCTTTTGCAGAGCTGAAATTTTAAATGTGAATGAAATTCAAGTCATTAGTTCTTTCTTTTATAGATTATGCCTTGGAGTTGTATTTCAAAATATCACCAAACCCAAGGATATCTGCCTTTTTTCTTATGCTATCTGCTAGAAGTTTTATAGTTCTTGCACTTTATTTATAAAATCCACTTTAAGTTACTTTTTGTAAATGATGTAAAGGTCTGTGTCCAGATATTTATTTATTGATTGATTTTTTATTTATTTACTTACTTACTTATTTGCATGTGGACGTCCAGTTGTTCCAGTATCTCTTACTGAAAAGACTATACTTTTTCCTTTGAGTTGCCTTTCCTGTTTTGTCAAAGAACAGTTTAATTTATTTATGTGTGCAATTTCTGTTCCACTGATCTATATGTCTATTCTTTTGCCCACACCATGCTGTCTTAATAACTGTGATGATAATAAATCTTGATACAAGTGTTCCAATCAATTCTTCTCTTTCAACATTGTGTTGACTAACAACTTTTAACATTTTTATTTTCCATATTTCCTTTAGAATTAAAAAATAGTTTATTTAAAAACATAATGAAAATATTTGAGAGGATATTAACTTCTAGTAAATAAGAGTGTTTGAGCATGTGTGTGTCTGTTTATTGCTTCCTATACTTTACTATATATTTAACTAGTATTTAAAAATATTAACAAATGTACTACCAGGATAATAATATCAATTACATTATTCTTCCTTTTAGATAATCCATTTGTTTAACACAGTGTCTAAGCATTAGTGTTTATAATTAACATATTTCCATTTTCAAACTTTTTTTAGTTTGTTTTCAAAACTATATGCACATGCATTTTTAGAGTGAGTTGCTTCAAATCCTTTTCAGGAAAGCCAATAGTTTATGAGTAGATCTGATAATGATCATATAGGGTTTGATTTTTATAATGATCTAGAAGTCTTACAGCTAGCCAGGGTGAGAAACCAGGTCTACTCGCGTAAGCCTGTGTTTTTCTCTCTGCCACAAATGTTCAAAAAATATGACAATCTTCAGCGTAGCTCATTAAACCTTTTATCTTAGGAACTGTCTCTGCTTTTGAGTCTAACACATTACTTTCATTTCTCAAAATATACTTTAGTTCTTATTTGTTTTCTCTTTTCCATATTATTCCTTATTCTTGGAATGGTGGTTATTACTTATACGCTTCTGACTTTCTAACAGCTCTGAGGGTCAGATCCTCTGTGAAGCCTGGTTGGTCATGATCACCTCCTCTCTGACATTTTTCCACCCTCCTCAACTAAATGTGTTCTCCTACCTATTTGTGTATCACATTGTTTTTTTCTCCATTAGCCTGTAAGCTTCTCTTACTCATCTCTAAATTTCCAGAATGTAATAAAGTTTCTAAATCAGTAGGTTCCACCCAGCAAGGGTTTGAGAAAAGAATGAAGAATGTGAGCCTTATGAATCTGTCTTTGTTGTCACTACATTTTCAGAATCTAGTAATACTTTGAAAAACTGGAACTCAATTATTATTTTTGAAGGAAGGAAGGAGTTTTTATTGGTGAACATCTGCAAAATCAGTATGATGTCTATGCTTGTCTGTGTGTAAGACATCGTCCTATGCCTGGAGACATGGTAGTGAAAAAGATCCATGAGCTTATATCCCAGGCTGCATGAACATGCATTTGTATGTATGCTTTTCTGTGTGTATGTGTATTTATTTGGTGGTGGGAAAACATACAGGTAAATAAACAAGAAAGATAATTTTAGATATCATAAAGTACTATGAAAACAACAAAGCATACTGATTTGGTTTGGGATAAGTATATTTTGAATTGTCAGGAAAATCTTCAGTGAGCAGGTAATATTTGAACTTCTATTTCTAGAAAGAAGAAACTAGTCATTCAATTTCTTGACCAGAAGTTTTCCAGGCCGAGAAAACTCTAAGAGCGGGAGTCCTAAGGTAAAGAGTACATGGTGTATTTGAGAAAGAGAAAGAAGGCAAGTGTGGATAGCATTTATGCATAATGATTAAAATCTACCTGTGAAATACTTGTTAAAACAAAACTGTTACATAGGAACCATCATAGGTGAGCTGCGTAAAAGCAAAGGGTTGAAGAAAACAGCACCCTTTCCCCATTCCCATTTATCTTGAATCTCTACAGTTTTTAATTCTGTGACCATTAGGAGTATGCTCTTACCCTAGCTAATAAATTCCTCACTTTGAAAACCCTCACATTAGCATTTTTATTTTCCTGGTAGTTGTGACACTGAACATTATTAATATTGCACACAAATTGTCCTGACCGTCTTATAGGTTACTGCCCCACGGCTCTGCTGGGGGCAGATCCAAAATGTGCTAATTGGAAGCAAATGACTTCAATTGTCATTTTATGCTGCTGAGAGCAAATTCTGGGTGTGTTACATGTCATTCATTTCATTCTGTCTAAACATCATATTTGACCATTGTTCCTGACTGGAAAAGGCATGAAATAAGCTTCTTTGGTTTCTGGTGTTTCTAATCGCTGGAGAAATAAATTACACAATTAGGGTGGAGAATCTGGCTGGCTTCCAAATGTATAGGTACTTAGGTGCATGCATATGGATCCACTTATAAATACAGCCTGTAGAAACTCCACAGTGGTGAACCCTATTAACACCTTTCTTACAGACTTTACAGACCACATTGACCATGAAGCTGTCAGGCAGCCTTCTGCTTTTAGTTAGTGTGGTCTATTTGTTCCTCTCTGCTGGTGAGTACTGTCTATTTATTATCTATCTATCATCCATCTGTCTATCTATCATCTATCTATCTAATCTATCTACCTACCTACCTATGAAATGAAATTCTGGACCAAGACTGGTCAATGTCAGAGTCATGATGTGATGATGATGATGATAATGATTATAATGATGATGATAAGCATATTAATAATAGTGACTGCTCATCACACTTTTAATTTAGAAAAATCTTTTACTCAAAAATTAGCTACTTTAATTATCACTATAATATTATACAAGAGATCATTCTATCCAATTGCAAAAACAATGTTTTCTCTCATAAGATGAAATGGCCTGTTCTAGGTCACATGGGCCCCAAGTAGGAGTTCCAGACCAATTGTCTTCCCCTCAGCAGACCATAATTACCAGTACAATAGACTCTCAGTTACCCAGAATTCAAGCAACTGGCACTCTCAAGCAACCAACACACAAAAAAATCTTTGATTTTTGCCGTTGCTTGAGAGTTTTGCTGGTTTCTTGAGAGTGGTGGGTATGTTTATCCACCATCTACCAATCTCCATGGGTGTCATTTAACTGAAAGTCTACTATATGCATTTATAAATAAGCTTCATTTCTCAAGGAAACAATTTCTATTAAAATGGAAAATTCTTATTTAAAGTCATATTCAAGAAATTTTTATCTAAAGAGACACAACTGCCAGAATTTCTTCTGAGATGCTTTCATTTTACTGAAAGCTGAGTCATTCTTACCCTCTAGGTAAGGAGAGTAGAGAGATAATTAGATGATCAGATAGATAGTTAGATAGATAGATAGATAGATAGATAGATAGATAGATAGATAGATAGACAGATAAATGCAGGGTCTAGCAGAAGTAATGCCCCTATATTTATGAGCTGGTAATCTGTACCAAATCTTTTATTACAAAATCATAAGCATGTTATTCTGTTAACATAACAGCTTCACTGCTCTCACTATTCTCTTGTCAGTGGACCATTTTACTTCAGGGAACCTGGAACACAAAAGTTACTAAGACAACATGTCCATTTATACTATATTACTTAAAACATGGCGTTACTTCTGCTGGACTCTGTAGTAGTTGATACATATAAAGTAGAAAGAACCCAGGACTAGGATTTTAAGATATGGCCTCTAATCCTCATTCTGCTACTATCTTTTCTTTAATATGGAGCAAATCACTCCCTTTACCTGACTTCTGTTTCATCACATGGAAATAAATTGTGAAACTTATATGCTCTAGGACTTCTCTCAATAAAAGATTATGCTTAAGTACCTTGGCTTTAGAATCTAAGAGACCTGGGTTTGATTCCTGGCTCTATCATTTACAGGGTGTAGGCCCTTAGAAAGTTACCCAAGAACTGAGTTTCCTTATCTTTAAAATGGAAATATTAGACTGAATGTATGTAAGATTTAATGCTTGTTTAAAATATAGAAATCTTGCAAGTAGATGGTAGATATTGTTAGTAGGAATGGTGATAAATCACATGATTTATTTTTCAAATAGTCTCAAAATAATTTTGTATTATATTGTTATATTAGCACCTCATTCATTAGCTCTCTTTATTATCCTTTAATCGAATAGCTCTAGATTTTGGAATTTTAACTTCTTTCAGGTTAAATACATGCCTTTTCGACAAAGAATAGATCCAGAGGTTGCCTTCATTTCTTTCAGGTTTAGCTTAGTTTTAAGGTAAACATTAAAGAAGTAAACAACGTATTAGATAAAAGGCATAGAAATCATAAATAACAAATGTAGTAAAGAGAGCTTTGTCTTGGTCATTTGTAACTTGTCCTGTAGCTAGTTGTGTAGTTAATAAGCTCTGTTCCTTCATCCATAAAGCCAGAAAGCTATAATTGAAAACCTCTATGGATAATTTTAACTGTAGGGATGCCAGGATGGCTCAGTGGGTTGAGCGCTCACTTTGCAGCCACAAGGTCCAAGGATCGAATCCCAGCCCCGGCCTATGCAGACCCATATGCTGAACTGGGGTGCGCTTCCCATGTGGAAGGCCCCCAGCCAGTTCCTGCCCTGTGCAGCCCCACACCTACCTGTGGAATGAAATTATATAGAAAACTAATGCTATACAATGATGGAGACTACTCTGGGCCCTTCTGTCTGTCTCTCTGTGTCTCTCTCAAAACAATTATTTTTTAACTGTAAAATTCTAGGCTTCTGAACTGTTGTCATTTATTAGTGTCTGTTTTCTCATTGCAGAGGCTGTGAGCCAAGGAGGCTCTCAGGTACGTGCTTCTCCCTCCTGGGTCCTTTTCTATTATAAAGGTTGTCTTACAGCAATGGTGGTGAGTTGGGAAGTACTATGGCTATTCCTTTAAGATCTTCTGAGTTTGGTTGGTCTTCTGAGAAGGTGAAACAATAGCAAGACACACATCTAGACAAAATGTCATCATTAGTGCAGAAACATTTTCCTTAAGAGTGGAAAAAGAACTTAAAAATTACCTCCCATTTTTTAAAAATTAATCAGATATCATATTTCCAGGATGAGGAGTTTAAATGCACCCAGAATTTTGAAAACAATACAGTGTTTATAAAAGTATGGGATGGATATCATTTATTTTCCAATTCAGGATAATTTTGAGGGTGAAAGTAGTTCTTTTTTTTTTTTTTTTTTTTT
>PVKE010008999.1:0-18221 GCA_004027555.1 Craseonycteris thonglongyai | reverse complement strand
AGTAGTTCTTAAATTAGTTATAACAAGAAGATAACCATAAACTGAGTACCCCAGACAACTCAGCACATATGGTTGCTTTAGAACTGAGTACTTTGTTCATAAGTCACTACAAATGCTTCATAAAATACTTATTTCTGCTTCCTACATATCCCTGTTAGACCTATCAATTGGACTGGGATCTCTAGAGATGCTGAAGCCTAGGAATTTATATTTTAAGAAGCCCTTTGACATTTTGGTGCACATTAAAACAGAGAATCACAGTTCTAGATTTTACTAAACAAACTCGGGTATACAGAGAGTATTTGGCAGACTCTGGCAGCTTAGATTAGCAATTAGTAATTACAGGATCTACATTTTTGAGAGAGTAATTAGTCATAATAGTGTCTACATTCATATAAAATAGCTGTATACTTTAAAATACAAAAATATATAGTGAAGCCATACAGCTTATTTTTTGAAATACAGGTTTTGAGAAAGAATATTCAAGTTCATATTCCAGCCTTATTATTCAGTAAATGTTTGATTTGGGGAAACTTATTTTGCCTTTCTGTATTTCAGTTTTTTTATCATAAAATTCAGCTAATAATAATATTTTATTTAATATTATGTGAGTTAATTTATATACAATCCATAAGAGGGTTTAGTGTATAGTAAATACTAAATAAATATTGCCTATTATTAAGTTATATTTTTATGATTTAACCTTAGTAACTAAGTTATGTTGACAATTTTTATTTTCTATTTGACTTGAAAATATTTTAGCAAAATATTTGTAAAGATGTACAGAGATAAACAACTTCTGTACTTTTTAAAAATTAGCTCATTCAACAAACATCCTCCACACTGATACCAAAAAATAGTCTTTCCAACATTTTAGTATTCTTCACATGACTCTCTTACTCTAAAATTACAGATAATTTTCATGTGCCAAGAAGATAATACCCAAATGCTTTAGTTTGGCATTCAAGTCCTTTTCTAATCTGTGGGCAAACTCTTTGTTCAGCCTCACTCATTCTCTACCCACCTATGACCCAATACTATGACCACATTAGACGACTTACAGTTAGTTCCTAGCCTGCCAGAACCTCTCATATGCTTTTGCTAATGCTGCTCTTTCCTGGTGAAAGACAATTGCCAGTCATTCTCTGTACTATCATTAAAAGTGTGTTCATTCTCTCACTTGGACATACTCTTATGGCCCCTTTCATATGCCCTACATCTATGGAAAGCTCCTAACAGCAAAATCACGTCTACTATATAATCCTCATGAATGAGGTATTACTTCTTCATCTGCCTTTCCATTGGATTTTATTAATGCTTTTAAATCAACATTTATTATGCTACCTTTCACAGATAGTCTTCTCTCTTACAATGTGAGTTGTTTAAGGTCAGAGAAAGTCTTTTCTCCTTTTTTTGGAAACTGGTAATCTAATCAGGGTACTAGTTCAATGGGTACCTCACCTAATATATGGATGGATGGATGGATGGATGGATAGATGGATGGAGAAATTGGTAGTTGAATAGATGGATTTATGAATGAAAGAAATATTCAGCAATGTTAGAGAATATGCAAAAACACTATCAAATATGAGATATAGTATTATTTATACTTTCTAAAAATTAGCCCACTTAGCACTTTTGAGATGTGCCTTTATAATCTATACATTGTACCTAAAAACTTAGTTTAAGATATGTTCATGGAGAAGTCTAAATTGACTTCTTGTACAGTATTTTTAAGAGGGTTTAAAAAAATATTTTCTTCTATATACCATCCCATTATGCAACAAATTTTAATAAATGTCCATTATGTTCAAGGCATACACAAAATTTAAAAATATTTTTAAAAATCCATGACTTTCTACATTAAAAATTTCATCAAAATCTTTAAAAACACAGAGATTTTACTTCTAAAAATGTTGCTTTAGGGAAGAACTAAGGATATACCAAAAATGCATTTATACAGATATCCCTGGCATTATTATTTGCATTATCAAAAAGCATAGAGACAACCCAAATGTTTCTAAGTGGAGCAATGCTTAATAAATGCTTAATAATTTATGCAGCATAGAGTAACTATCCAAAACGGTAGTATAAAATTATTATTACATGACAGAAGAATATTAAGAACATATTTCAAGTTTAAAGATCATTTTATATGTAATTTTTTACTAACTATTATCACTCCAATAAATTTAACAATGAAAAAAAAAGCATTTTCTAAAATACTATCAATTGGGTGACCATTTTATTGAAATATTTAAACACAGAAAATATCAGGGGCAATATACACAAACTTGTTAATAGTGCAAATTTCTAGATAATAAATGATGGAGGATTTAAGTAAATCCCTTTTGTACTTCTCTTTATTTCTAAAATCTTTATCATAAACATATGTTTTTTGTATGATTTGTAGGCAGATAATTAATGAAGAGATCAATAATGGAACTATGATTATATATGAATGTATTTTATTATCAAGGTATATTCATCAGAACAAAAATAAATCTTGGCACTATTGAAAGTTTGTGTCAGATAAGAAATTTGCAGACAATCTGTTTTTGCCTCCAGGTTATTAGGAAAATTTCAGAGAATGAGATAGTATTTGAGATGTACTTTAAAGTATGATTTGAAAAAGAAAATTTATTCCAGGAGAAAGGATTAGTATAGTGTTGAGAAAAAGAAAAATATGTTCAAGAGTTATTAATGATCTAAATTGAATAAATTAGTGAATTTCTATAAGGTCAGAAAGGTGTAACGTCTGAGAATATAGGCTCTGGAGGTTAACTGTCCTCGATTGAATCCTGGTTCTACAACTTAACAACTATGTGATCTTGAACAAGCTACTTTACTTATTTTTTCCTGTTCATTAAACAAATGTTTTTCAACATTTGACTTTTCCCAGGCTCTGTCCTAGGAATTAGATAAAAAGGTGAATCAGATATAGCTTATTATCTCAAGATGCTTTAATTGTGTTAAAGAGTGACATACAAGAGGAGTATAGACAAATTCCTCCAGAAATTCTGAATAAGAGAAAACAATTTATACTTACATGCACACGTATGATAAAGCAATTTGGCAATCAGTATTGGAAGCCTTAAGAGGTACAGCATTTGAGACAGCAATTCTCCTCATAAGAACATACTCTAGGAAAATAATCAGAATATGTACAAGTATTTTATATATAAGATAATCATCCCAGCTCAATTAATGTAAAAAAAATGAAACATAAAATAGTGTATTACTAAAAAAAATTAATTTTACATCTTTATGATAGAGTATTATATCACCAAATCACTCTTTCCTGAATGTGCATAATGGTATAGAAAAGATAAATTATTTAAAAAAAATAAGTGAAATATATATACAGCATGGCTTTATTTTTAATATTTTAAATATATATGTAGGAATACAATGCATAAAATAAGGATGGAAAGAAACAATGGTTAACAAAGGGTATCTCTGGGTGCTAGGACTACATTTTACTTCTTTTTATTTTCAACATACATTTTAATTGTAATAATAAAATATGAGCTTTTTAAAAGAATTTCTAAGTATAAGTTTGTGTATTTTCTATTCCTCAAGAGAGCTAATGATGTTAATGCCATTGTTGATGAAATTAAAAACAAAAAACAACCTTCATTTAAATCACAGGCTTTTTGCAGCAACTATAAGAACACAACCACAGATGGAAAACCTTGTCCCAAGATCCAGAAACCAGTGTGCGGTACTGATGGGCAAACTTACAACAATCGTTGTGAATTCTGCAAAGCAGCTATGTGAGCACATAGAAGCAGTTACTGAAAACAGCAACTTTAGTTTGGGTCAATGGGGTTTGAATCAGGGAAATTATTTAAGCCTCTACTATGCTAAGTATTTTACATATAATTTTAATTTAAAATAAGGCATTATTATTATCCCCAAACAGACCCAGAGAGTATAAGGACACTCTCCCAGTTCATCCAGCCTGAGCTTCATCCATTTCCACTGCATTTCATTTTGAGCACTGTCTTTTTTCTTTCAGGGAAAGAACTGGTAAGCTTGGGATCGAGCATGATGGGAAATGTTGAATCTTCTTATGCTGCAGTGCTGGATGTGCCTCCAGTTTGCCTTTGCATCAGATTTATTCCCTGATACCCAGTCTCCATCACAATATATTTCCCACCAGTGATTATGCATAAGAGAAAGCCATTTTAATAAAGTTATCTTGGCACAATTTCTACATTGATGTTCTTTTTGGGTATTAATAGAAATATGTTTCATTTCCAATTTCTTGAAGAAACGATAGAGTTTGAAAACACATGCAAGGTATCGAACATTATTACTATGCTTATCACCTCCACAATTTTTCATTTAGTGTTTTGAGTCTTAGTTCTTCACAATTGATAAAGATGACATCAAGGATAATAAAGCTCCACGCAAGAAAATACATATCGTCTGACATGACTTATCATTCTTTAGTGCATCGCATATTTGGGCAGTGTTTTGCCCTAAGAGGGATATACTGAGTTTGTTTTAGAGCTTCTCAACTTATATACTGAGACAAAAAATAAGCAATAGGTGAGACAAAATGTTGGTCTCTTCAGTCATCAGGGCAGCTGAATAGGTTGTGGGACAGCTGAAGCCTTTAGCCTAGTTGTCTCTGGCTTCAGTTTACTGGAGTTTACTATATAAAATATTATCATTTTCTATGTGTGGTAAGTTGTGGAAAAGCCTTTTAAGTGTAGGTTTATTGACATGTGGGTGCATCGAAATGTAAAGATGGATACATAAGTCGGGCATCTTCAGAGTGTGTATAGACTAGAGAGACAAGTACCGGTATATTATATAAGGGAAAGCCGGGATCGCTCAGCGGGTTAAGCGCTCGCTTTGAAGCCCTGGGGACCGAGGATCAAATTCCGGCCCCGGCCCATGCGGACCCACATGCTGAACTGGGGTGTACCCCCAGTTCAGTTCTTGCCGGGACCTATGTGGGAGGCTCTCAGGCCAGTTCCTGCCCTGCGCAGCCCTGTGCCCACCTGTAGAGTGAAACTATATGGAAAACTAATGTCAACTATGGAGACTGCTCTGGGCCATCCCCCTTCCCTCTGTATCTCTCTGTCTCTGTTTCTCTCTGTCAAAAATCAATAAAATAAATCTTAAAAAAAAAAGTATATTATATAATATCAACTAACTCAAATATGGTTTGATATGCTATTGTTTAAAAACATCCCAGTGAATTAATTATTCCATCTCTTAGTTGAACAAATAATTATTTGGTGCTTATGATATACCAGAGACTGTCCCAAGCACAGGGCAAACAAAGACAAAATTCTTACTTTAAAGAATCTTATGCCTTAATGGATGCACAAGAAAAATATTTTTAAAGTATATTTTAGTTATTAATAAATTTATAAAAGAAACAAAATTGAGACATAATGGAGAAAACTGGATATGGTGTGGAGAAAGGAATTATTTTAAATTGGTTACTTTGAACTGAATCATGAGAGCCAAATAGGACTCAGACACATGCAAGTTAATATTTTTCTCTTTATCATTTCCGCTAAGTGGCAGGTAACACTATACTTCTTTAGGCTTTGAAACCACACACACACAAATGGCTTCCAAACCACCTTGTTATAACACACACAACTTGTACTTCCATTGTTATATCCACTTCCTTCAAATATCTCCTAGACTTACTTTCTTTCAATAGAATGCCATCAGCTGCCTCAGCAAACTTTGTTTAAAATCCCTTTTTTCAATAGTGTCAGCTTACACTAGTGATCAAATTATAAATCTAAATGAAACATAACATTCATTGAGTGTTTAGGTATTTTTTATGTGCCAGATATTTTTCCAAGGGCTTTACAATATTAACTCATTGAATCTTAACAACTCAATGAAATAGGCATTATTATTATATTTATCTTACAATAGAAGAATCTGAAGCACAGAAACTTGTGACCAGTCACCAAGTTAATAAGAGGCAGAAACAGACACTCAGGCAAACCATCCCTTAATGCAGGAATTATGTAAATATTCTTTTCATGGAGTTATTAACAATTAGTGTCTGAAATATTCTGAGGTACCAATGAAAAACAAAGGCAATAAGTAGACTTGAGCATTTGAACTGAGATTACTAAACCTGCAGTGACAAGCGTAAAATAGTCAAGGACTCCTCAGCGCAATCTGGAGTGTTATATTATGGTGGGTAGCAGTTGATGAAGAAGAAAAACCTATTATACTGCTTCAGTTTCCTAATACAGGCAGGCATTATTTTACAATAACTTAGAGGTAAATTTTAGGATATGGATTCTTGTCACAATATAATTCTGTGACAGTCTTTGTTTTCTTATTAGAGAAACGAAGATAAATTTATAAGGTGATTTAAAAATCGAATGAGATAATTCATACAAAGCACTTGACGTCGTGTTTGATCCTGGGTCAGTGTTTAATAACTATTCATTCTTTCTAGTATAAAATATATAAATTGAGAGTAAAATATTAGGAAAAGACCAGTGAATCAGGATACAAATGTGGCAAAGATGATATGAGAGCCTACAAGCTTTATGTTCTTGGCAGTATTTTCCCTCTTATGAACATTATAAGGACTGTGAGGTCCCACATAGCCTGAGTCACAGTTTCAAGATCTCTGAGTCTTCTAATAAAAGAATCTAGAAAGCAGCCTCAAGTATGTGGTGGCATCAGATGTCATAGGCTGTTTATGTCTGATCATGTACTTATAATACCCATACACATAAGTGTGGCCATTTATACTCTGTGGCCATTATATATAGTATACAAATACACACAGAAGTGAACGCTATAGGAATCAAGTCCAAGCTTTCCCATTACTTTTGAAATGTCACCGATTTTTTTCCTTGATCCTCCCTTTCTTCTAAGTAAAATAAAGGATTTGGGCTAGATTTCTGTAAGATATCTTCTAGTTGTGATATTCTATGGTTTAGTCATCTATAATATATTCAAAAGTTCTTTGTATATAATAGGTGTTCATCTGTATACAAAAAATTAATATAAAAAAGCAGTATCCTAAAATCCAAGAAAAATTTGAAATAGAAGTATTAACAATGTGTCATAAAGTATTAAACTGCTATTTCTGATATTAACTATGTAATATGGCCCTTAAAAATAGTTGATAGCTATACATTTGCTTTAAAGTGGACTTGAAACAATAAAAATAGGCCATAAAATAAATAGTATTGCTTAAAATGACTCAATAGACATAGGTATCAATTTAAAGAAAAAATATAAGTATTAAATAGAACAAACAGTAAATACATGATGTCAAAAATGGGTAGACTTTGTCCAAGAAAGACTGATTTTGTTTTGAAAACCTCAAATCAATAGATGATAGAATTGGGAAAGCTGGGATGGCTCAGCGGGTTAAGCATTTGCTTTGAAGCCCCGGGGACCGAGGATCAAATCCCGGCCCTGGCCCATGTGGACCCACATACTGAACTGGGGAGTGCCCCCAGTTCAGTTCTTGCCGGGACCTATGTGGGAGACTCCCAGCCCAGTTCCTGCCCTGTGCAGCACTGTGCCCACCTGTGGAGTGAAACTACATGGAAAACTAATGTCAACTATGGAGACTGCTCTGGGCCATCTCCTTCTCTCTGTATCTCTCTGTCTCTGTTTCTCTCTGTCAAAAATCAATAAAATAAATCTTAAAAAAAAATAGATGATAGAATTAATTTGTTTGGTTTTATTTTGGCCATAGATGTTTTGAAAATACAATGGGAACCCAGAAACTTGCTCTGTAGAAAATTTAAGTCTACATACACAAAAAATTTAGTTTTCTGACTAATGGAAATATCTATCTCAAATTAAAAATCACTATGCTCAAGGTTGGTAGATTTCCCCATATTCCTCCTGAGCAAGGACTTGACTTAGCATCCGAGATGTAGACAGCTAACCTAGCATTAATGTGTGAGGTAGAACCCAGTGTGTACTAGAGAAGACTCAGAAATCTCCATGCGGCTGGACTAAGATCTCTTTCCAGCCCTGACTCACACTGTGGTCTTAGTTCTGTCTTGCCAAAGATCAACTGAGGAACTCCAGCTGAGGAACTCACAGGTTGATCTCTAAACCAAATCTTTATTTTCCAAGTCTCTAATTTTAGAAAGGGTAGTCCCATACCTCTAGATAGTCAGGAATGTGCTTTCTCGGACAGTTATATTAAAATATCTTTACTAGGGTTAACTGTGTGAAAACAGTTATTTAATAACTTTGTGCTTGAATTTTCTCAAAAAATATTTAGGTTGCTACCAAAGTAGTGTTTATATATTAAATGAAATGATGCATATAAACTGTCTCAATAAATGATAGCTATTAATATTATAGTCATTGCGGGGGTCTTGATGTAATGTGAAATATTTTGTCAACAATCATTGTCTTATCAACAGTATGTCTACAGCTGCATAACAAATCACCTCTAACTTAATGGCTTAAAAAATATAGTCATTTATTTGCCCTCAATTCTGTAATTTGTGCAGGCTTGGTAGAAAAGGTCTGCCTCTGCTCCATCTGGTATTGGCTGGGTGGCTCTATTGAGATCCACAGTAACCTCAGTCACATTTCTGAAATTTCAGTGGGGTTGCTAGAGAAGCTCTCTTTTGCTGCTTATCTGTCTCCCTATCTTGCTCCCTAGTCTCTGATCCAATTCTCCAGACTCCTAAAGGCTTAGACCTAAAAAAAGGCATCTTGTCACATCCTGTTGTGAATCAGAGAGATGCAGAGACGACTGTGGCACCAGGAATGTCTTGGAAAATCAAGCTGAGCAGATGGCCAGCTCTCTTTACTTAATCTTTCAAAGAGCTTTCCTCACTGCTGGCTTTTTATTTATATTCCATTAATACGAATACATACGTGATAACAATCAGCAAAACACATAATCAAGAAAACACAGGAACAGGAGTATATTCTGTTCCCGTAAAAACAAAATTAGAGAGTTTAATGTAAGGAAGCGACATGGGAGATTGAGTGGCTAATCAAATGCGAGCCTTTATTGGGTGGGGGGAGGCTCCCGGGCGACATCCTTCGGTCCGAGGAAAAAGATGAGGGCCGAAGAATGCGCGTGCGGGGAAGGGAGTGAGGGGGTTATATAGGGCTCTGGGGTGGGGGAGAGGGGGACCAGGTGGCCAACGGAAGTCCCACCTTCGAAAGTTCCCAGGCAGGTTACAGCCACTTGGAAAGTCCCCTTTGCCACATCCTATTTGCCCGGGCCCCCGAGGCCCACCGACCTTACATTTAAGATTTCCTTTAAGCTTCATAAAAACTTCTCCAGCATTCCTTTAAGCTTCAGCACATAATCTCCAGCATCCGTTTTTGCTTCTCTAAAAACTCCTCTTAGCATCCATCTCAGCTTCAGCTAAGATTCTCTGAGAATGCCTACCAGACTCTATTCCCCTAATCAGGAAGTACTTGTCCTTCCTTTCATATTTAGATACCCCTCTTCTTTCAGGTTCCTTGAGACTTGTTTACACTATCCTGTCACGAGGCTGACCATAAGCCATCCCTGTTTTCAGGGCAGCTGTCTCCTACGTATCAGTCAGTGTTCCAAGACTCAAGCCACCTAGTCTTTGACTTATTCTAATTCCTTTTCCCTATAGTTCCTTGAGGCCAGTATACACAATCTTGTCATGAGGCTAACCTTAAGCCAGCCCTGTTTTCAGGGCAACGGTCTCCTACGTATCAAGCAGTGTTCCGAGACTCAAGTCACATAATTTTTAACTTTCTCTACAACATCCACTACATTTTATTGGCTAAAGAAAGTCACATGACCAACTCAGATTCAAGGGAAGGGGAAATAGACTATTCTGTAAGAGAGGATAAACTCACATGAAGAAAGATGTGAGGATTTGTTGGTGGTGATCTTCGTAAACAATATTCTAAAAATATGCTCTTTCCTTAAAAATGAAATTGTAAGACTAATTATGAGAGAACACTGTATGGAGGGTGATTGGAAGTAAGGTTTGAGAAGTGAATTATAGAAAAGTTGGAACTGACGGCTAAAAATAATAAATCTGATAATCAACGTGGAACCAAATTGTGTAACTTGTGTAACTTGTTTTCTCTTAAGTATAAAAGTTAGGTTAAAAAAAAAACAACGCACTGATATTATTTATGGTGGTGGTGGCCAGGAGGCTAATTTGGGGGTGAAAAAGAGATTATATTTCAGATTTTTTTCCCTAGAATTTGCCAACTTGCACATTAAAGATTTCCACATAATGACAGTCTCAGAACTAAGTCAATAGAAACTCATTATAACCAATTTAGTCCGTAACTATTATAATTATGCTGTATTTAATATTTATTGTTCTCTAGTCAACGCCTATGTATTAAACTAAAGTGAAGGTGGCTGAGGTCAAGTTTCTAATCTTAAATGCGTACAGGAGTATAATAATAATAGCTAACATTAATGGAATATTTTAGTGTGTTTGTGTCAGATTGATGCATCACCTCAATAAATAATGATGAAATTAAATATATTTTAAATTTCAGTTTGCATTGAAACTGTGTGCTGAATGAACAAATTGATGCCCAAAGCACAGAAGAAGGTACCCAAGTCTCTATCTTAAGCATCTGCCTCCTTCAGGACTCAGTGTTCAGAAACTAATGCCTCCAAGGGAGTGAAAATTGGGTGAAATGATCAAATAAGTCAACTGAGAGAAGGCAATGGGCCTTAACTTAAGTAGAGATTACCTGGAGCTTGAATTTTGGCCTTTTCTTAATGGTATTGTGACATATTTAATGAGACTTTGTAACCAACTGGCAAGTCTCCATCTGACAGTTTTGGCAACATGACACTAAAATTAAGAAGCATTATATCTTTCATGCAATATGAATTATATTTAAAAGACTAGACCAAGACTCTCCAACCTTTTGGCTTCTCTGGGTCATATTAGAAGAAGAAGAATTGTCTTGGGCCATACAAATACAGTAACACTAAGAATAACTGATGAGCTAAAAAAAGGTAGCAAAATATCTCATAATATTTTAAGAAAGTTTATGAATTTGTGTTGGGCCACATTCAAAGTCGTCCCGGGTGGCATGCAGCCTGCAGGCCACTGGTTAAACAAGCTTGTACTAAACCAAACATTCAGTATGTCTGCTGGATTCTGTTCAACCTATTTATGTTAAATCTGAATAGCCTGAACAATGCTATGTAGCTGATACTTTCTATATTTTACTGTGCTCAATCTTCACATACCTCTGGGAGTTCAAAAAACACAATATTTGTTCAAAGAACAAAATATGATATGTGCTACTTTCCCCTGAGGAAGAACTGAAAGGAAACATAGCAGCAAAAGTATTCAGCAGGAAAACACTAATAGGAAGTTACAAGTTTCTGTTTCTTTGCATGATAAATGGCTTGCTGAGGTTCAATCAGGTAACTAGATATAGGATACTATAAAACAGTTCCAATCAGAAACCAAGGTGACTAACTTTCAGGTAGAAACCTTTCCCACCAAACCACAGCAAAACAGCAAAATTTGACTCCTTCAGAGGGGTATTATTATCATTATTTTAGAAGTAAGAAAAAAAAGAAAATAGAAAAAAAAAAGACGGAGAGAGAGAGAGATGAACTTGTACACCACCACATTGCGAAAAAAGAGGAAAGACAGATACCTTGGTTCATCTTTCTTCATTGCTGTTGTTGCTTCCACCCAAATATGATAACTATCAAAAGAATAGACTTGCTCTAAAATCCCACTCAAAGACACATCAGACAGCTTCTTTCCAATGTGTGACTGTGGTGAGTTTTCTGATTCTACTCCAAGACAGAATTTTGACCCTACTCCCCAATGTAAAGGAAGATAATAATGGAAGACAATTCTAAAGGTGGGAGGATGCTCATCACTGAAAGAAGAATCAAATGCTCCCTTTAAGAGAACTGGAGAATTAAATGCAATTATTCAAAAGCCCTTTGGAATGGTTTGGAAAATAGGTACAGAAACACAGAATATGTTGACTTTCTTACTCATGCAACCAACAAAACCTTTAACTACCCCACTGAGGCCGTCTCTGGGACCTCAGCGCAAAGGCTTTGTGAGACTTTATCTTCTCACTGCAGTATCCTCACACACAGTCACTCAATCACACTTGTTATTTATATATGCTATTTTGAAGTATAATAGCTTGGAGTTAGGAAAAAAAGCATGGGTAAGAGAGATGATGGTGCTAAGCATGTAAGAAGTACTTGTCCTGGCAAAATTGAAATGCAGCTATTGTAGTCCTTTTGTTGATATTTGGAGATTTACTGCATGAAGTACCATATATGAGTATTTGGAGGTGAAAAGAACTGACATCCTATTTTCATAAATATATGACAGAACAAATGCAGCAAAATATTAATTGAAGAATCTTGGTGGTGTGGATATAAATTTTCACTATAAAATTCTTTCAACTTGTCTGTAATTTGAAACTTTTCATAGTGAAATTTTGGTAAGAATTATATGATCATTGAGTATACACACACACACACACATATACATACATATACATACATACATGCATGCATTTTATGGAATATATATGAGGGCTGTCTGGAAAAAATGTAGCTATAAATGCCTCTATTTTTTCATATTACATGGCTGGACACTTTCTGAACAGCCCTCATATACAGATAATATTCATAGAACAAGGCTTCTGGTTCACTAAGCCTCTACTGACATTCATATGAATTCTAATTGGTACAGAAAATAATTATGCAGGGGAAAAAGTTTTCTTACTACAGAAAAATTTTAAATTTGTCTTTGTTGTTGCCTTAAAATTGCTGGCTTGGTTGAAAGAAATCATTTATCATTTTCAAAATTGCCTTTCCAAGTAAGCTGAAGTGAAAATCAAACAGAACTCCTAAATCTGAGGATCACAGAATTGGAAGAGATTGTAAGAATCATTTTATTCACCTCCCTTCCTTAAGCTGAAATTTTCTTTAGAATTCAAAAGTATTTACCTGCACTTACATTGAAACTAGTTCTGCCATCTGGAACTAACCAGAACAAATAATATCTTCCTCCTCCATACTAATGCCCATCAGATAATTGCTGTGATATCAATATCATTCCTAAGTCTGTCTTTATTCAGCCTTATATTTCTTACTGCCATCAACCATCTTTATGCCATATGGTCTATGAACCTCACTTTATCAAGATCATCTTCTTTTGGACATGCTTCAATTAATTCAAATTTCTCTTATATGGGGTAGCCAATCTTGAACATAGTATTCAAGTATTTTATAACATTCAGTTTATGACTAAAAATCCCTAGGTGATTTTCACATGAACTTCTGTTTGGCATAATAGCTTGAGGAAAGAAAGCCAACAGTGTAATGTTATTCTCAAACATGAGATCTATTGTTCCTGTTACCTCATAAAAGTACATTACCCATCATCATTCCCCATTGAATACATTCATCACTTACTAATGACCAATACTCAATGCAGTTTTGCTTGCTTTTAAAATATAATTTGAGGTAAATAATTGGCACATAATTTATTTGGAGGAAAAGGTCATGAGAATTTCTATTGTGGATGTCTGAGTTTTCAAGGTCAATGACGCTACTGACTGAAGATAAGTTATCTCTTAACAGTAAAAAAGTAGACACTGAATCTACCACTTTCCCAGATAGGTTTAAGCTTTAAACTTTTCTCTGTGACCAAGATATCTAATAGAAGTATAGTAAAGTTTGAATATTTATGGGAGTTGGGGTGTGAAGCTAATTTAAAAAATGACAATCCACTTATAAAACAACACCTTCCAGTTTGCGAAAGTTACTCTGTAATTTTTTTTTTTAAACACAATGACAGTGTTTAGCAATTAGGGTGGAGGATTTTTCAAATATAAGACATGGTGATGATCAGCATGGTTTATTCAGAAAGTATCTACTGAAGACTTGCCCTTACTTCATTCAACAACTGAGTCTGAAACAACTGGCTCTAACATGAAGGCTTTCATTTTCCTTCCCTTCATGTTCTTGGTCATGTTCTCAGGTAAGAAAGGTTACATTCATTGAGGCTTTTTTTCCAACTCTCAAAGCAAAAAATTACAAATGTTGAGTGATTCAGTAATACTTTGTCAGAAAATTTAAAAAATGGGAAACATCTGTCAGAGAAATGGAAGAAGGTAATTTCAGACAACATGTAGACCAGAAATATAAAAATAGTTACCATGTAAGACAACAGGGAGTAAGTAGTCTAGTGTAGATAAAGAGAAGCAGAGGCAAGGGAATGGAAAAATTCAGTCTAAAAGGATTATGAGAGACTTTGAATACTCATGTTCATGTTCCATAAAGGAAATGGTTTTGTGTGATGACCCAGGACTCTATGGTTCAATACAAATGGGTTCAAGTCCTGGCTTTTCAATTTTCTACTTATGGGGTAACTTAACTTATTTTAGCCTCAGCTTTCTGGTTTGCAGAATGGAAATAATTAGCTTGCTATTGGCCACCACTACTTGAGTTCTCCTTAAGTGTTTAGTCAACATACATTTCTCTATTTCTTAGCTCAATACAGTTGGATTGTCTGTTTTCAGAGATGTAAATTTTCAGCTAGCAATGTATATTTCTCAAGATAATAAATGACACAGATGCAACATTTCTCAAGCTAATAAGTTATGATAAATGAAATCTATTCTAATTTATCTCTGAATTATGACCTCCTACTTGGCCATTTTTCCCCCTTATATCTAGTGAAAAGAAATAATGAAACTGCCTATGACCATCAGCTTCTTATAGTTGGAACACAATAGTGTTCTATAGTCCTTGAAAGCCTTGCAGTTGTTTTCAGACTTTTTAGTACAGGGGTGATCAGACATATTCTGTTAAGAACTATCAGTTTGTTAGTGATATTGAAAATGCATTAGATATGAAAAAAGTTGTACAGATGTCAACTTATGCTGTCCAGAAACAGTCTAGCTATTGTCAATATAATGAGAATGGTTACATGGTTGGATACTTTCCAGACTGTCTATATACGTTTTATGGGGGGGGAAAGCCTACAGATGAAATCTCTTACTAGAACTTGTATGTTTCATGATGGCATGTACTATATCTCTTATGTACTTCAGTGCCTTGCTAAATGACATTTAGTGTGTATTTAACAGGCATTTATTGATGGAGGAAAATATATTAATACCATATGTCATGGTTATATAGATTCAGAGGGTGAAGTAGAGAGAGAAATCAAGAAATCATGTCTATTATAGTATATAGGAACACCAAGCATGTATTTTATTTAGAGTTTATCAAATCAGAAGAGAAAAGTACAAAACAAAAGCTGTAGATAATTATTTTACAAAATTTTAAATTAAAAGTAGATGGTTAAACCACATTCTGATCTTAGTTTTCTTTTCTACCTAAAAATTTCAGCCCTGGTTTTTAGCCTACAAATTTACTTATGTACAAAATGATGTATTGTTAGAATTGCTAGAAGTCTGGTTAAATAAATTATTGTAAATGTAACAAATCAGATAATATACAGCCATTGAGGACTATAATAAAGGAGCTCTACATGTATCACTAAAGGGATAGCTTCACATATTATCAAAGGAGAAAATGAAGAGTAAAACAGTGTACACAGTGTGCTTCCAATTGTGTGGAAAATATATTCGAAAATATTTGTAAGTACACAGAATATCACTGGAATTATACAGAAATCCTAGTAAATGTAATTGTGTCTTAAGTAGAGAAATGGGGGAATTGAAAGAGAAAGAGGAAGTTACTTTAAACTGTTTACCATTTTGTGTCTTTAGGACATGAGGCAATTTGTTTGTATGATCTTGTGTTATTAAAAAAAAACCAAAACTAAACAATCAACAACAAAAAATAAATCAACCAATTAATTTCATTTCATTTTATCTACATCTGTATTCTAATTGATTTCTACTTGAAGTTAGTTCCCATTAATGAACAATGTTTGGTTCTTAGAACTCATGCATACACTCATCATTCTGCTGAAAATAATTCTTATCCATTTTGCTGGTTATAGCCTATATTTGTTATATATCACCTCCTCCAGGAAGGAGAAAGGACGCCCTTTTTTCTGCTATCTTGATTCTGGGTCTATTGTCTCTTTCTCACATTATAACAGTGATCATACTACTATGAATTCATTTTTGCTCCCACTATTAGACGACACAGCTTAATGAGGGCAAAACCCATTAAGGCCTAGTTCACAGTTGTTATCTCCAAATCTTACTATAGTTCTGGCATAGTCACAGACTCTTTAAATATATATTTTGTAAATTGAATGAATGGCTAGATTATACTATAGCCTCTACCCCATGTTATACTATAGTTTAGTAAACCAGGTTACCAAATGCTAAACTTCAGTGGCTGAGCTAAGACTTTAACCATCGAAAATGTAATATAACATACCATGCTCAATAGATAACAAATAGTGATGCATTTGATTTTAGTTAAATTTACTTGAAGACACAAGTATGTACATTCCTGGAAATACAAAGCAAGGCAATTGTAAATGCAAGTGAAATCCTAGATTGGAACCATCTGTATTGAAATGATTTAAGGTTGTGTAAATTAAAAAAATTACTAAGGAACTCGTGAAGAAAAAAATAGCAAGACTGAATAAAACTTTTGTGGACCCCCAAATTAAGAAACTGGAGGGAATAAAGAAGAATCATCAAATCCAAAAGGCAAGGAGGCCAAAAATAAACCCATGTAACAAACCGAGTATAAGAAAAGCATAAGACTCAATGGAATGCCATTGTACTTAACAGCTCTATAAGCATTACATTTGTTTATTCACTATGTTCTAGACCCTACTCATTTTGGAATATAATTTGAATAAATATAATATATATTCAAATACACCTATTATATATACGTGTGTTTTTGTGTGTGTGTATAGTAAACCTAGTAGTTTATGTATGTATGTATATATACATACATACACAGTGATGGATGGACTTTCAAAATAAATTCAAGAATCTGATAGAGTAGATAAATTTTGAAACATAGGTTTTAAGAAATAGTCACATAACATCTACCATTTCCTTGAGTGGTTTGACCACAAAAGGAAGAAACAACCACCAGAGAGAGTATGATTGATTGATTGATACTAAAGCATTTGTGGGAAATGGTGGACAGAAAGCTGATCGAAAAAGAAACTATGTTCTAAAGAAGGAAACCATTGTCTTTGGGACAGGGGAAAGGGGGGAAGGTGATATCTCCAGAAATAATTTATAGAGCTGAAGGAGAGAATATGAAAGGAAAGCTCATGTTTGACTTTTACATCTGGGAAGTTGATCATGACTTCTTCTGTAGAGTGACCTTGGGAATATGGAAAAGGGTTCTGTGATGTGGAGAAAGTTTATAATACACACCAATCAGAGTTTGTTTAATCAGAAAATCATTCAAAGAAATTTGGGGTAGTATGAAGGCCCAGTTCAAATAATTCAGACTCCTATTTAGAAATGGAGCAAGCTGGCTTGAGCCCAGTGCTTTTTGGAAACCATTAAATAGGGTCATGAAAAAATAGAGAAGCCAAAATATGGGTATTCAAGTTATGAGAATGGGAAGATTCTATTTTGAGGTTTGGTTAAAAAAATCAAATAATCATTAAATGCAGACTATATTTTAGAATAAATACTGTCAATTTTTAAGTATCTGAAATTATTTTTAATTTTGTGCTTATGGTATCATTTCAGTGTCTTCAGCCCAGACTTTGAAAACAAGTGTTATTAAACCAGAAGAGGGTCCAGAACTTGTAAATATCCTAGAGAGAAAAAGTGAAGCTAATCCTCAAGGAGGACAAAAGGAATCTAATAAGCAAGGAGGTAGCAACACACAAAGAAAACTAGGGACCTTGATTCTGCAAGGACAACAAGGGTATTCTAAGAAGCCAGGAAAACTAGGAAGTTTTAATCATCGAGGGAAGCCAGGAGTTTTTAATCAGCCTGGGAGTCTGCAAGGGAATTCAAGTGAATCTAAACAAAAGAGTAATCTAGAAATTTCTAATGAGCAAAGGAGCCCAGGATCTCCCAGCCAGCAAGGACAACCAGGATCTTCTGGGCAGCAAGGCGAGCCAGGGTCATCTAGCCAGCAAGGGGAGTTAGGATCTTCTGGCCTGCAACAGGGTTCAAGATTACCTAGCCAGCAGGGAAAACCAGGATCTTCTGGCCAGCAAGGAAAACCAGGATCTTCTGACCAGCAAGGAAAACCAGGATCTTCTGACCAGCAAGGAAAACCAGGATCTTCTGGC
>PVKE010008998.1:0-46082 GCA_004027555.1 Craseonycteris thonglongyai | reverse complement strand
TGGGGGGTGGGGGTAAACGTGTAGATTCTTGTTGATTCCTATGCTTTCATATCTAGACATTGAGAAACTCAGAATTCTAGCCTCTAAGTGGGTCTGGCAACATTATTTTCTCCTTTGAATTCCTCAACACTTAGAGGATCAGTTTACATTCTTATGATCTTACAGTTAAGCTCTGACCTAACCCTTGAACAGATTCCTTGGCTGATGATGACTTCCGTGACTGGCAGTGGGGTAGCAGCAAACCCAGCCCTCCAACCTCCGTTCTGCAGATACTTCTACAGATCCCCAGAGTCCCACAGTCTCAGACTCCAAAATTTGCAGAAGCATCCCCCAGGATGCTCCTGAATATGTATGTCCCAGCCACTGCGTCCTTGGCTGCCCCTCTACACTTACCCACATGATTTGTGAGAGCTATAGTCAGTCCTCCTGAGAGGAAGGGAGGAGGGAAGAGAATGGAGACCCGGCAGCATACTCTATTAGAAGGGTTTCTTATAACCTGTGTAACATAATCCCCACCCCCACCCCCATTTTGTTATTAACAGGAACCTACCATTAAATTTCCCAAAATAAAAGACTGACCAATGATGGTGTTAACTATGTAGTTCTCTGATGTTCACCAAGAAAGGTCCCATGTATTTGATCTTTAGAAAAAAGATCAAATAACCATTTCTAATGGTTATTTCTAATGGTTTAGAAGCCAGAGGTTGAGGGTACTACAATAATAAAAACATGGTCAATGAGCAAAAGAAAAGGGAAATAAAAAGAAAGCAATATAACAGAATACATATGATAAAATGGCAGGAATAAGATATATTACAATAAATGTGACTAAGTTAAAGTCTAATAAAATTAGTGACTCTCAGATGGATTAAAAAGATAATCTTGCTGCAAGCTGTCTTCAGGAGTAATATGTATACCAAATTACACAGAAAGGAAGAAAATAGGGATGGTAATATTAATATTAAAAAGTATAGGATTAAATATAAAAAGAAACATTAAATAAGACAAAAGATTAAGAGAGATAAATCAACCAAAAAGATTCAGTAATAATGAACCATCATGTGCTAAAAATCTTAGCACATAATTACATAAAGCAAAGTTTGTTAAAAACAAATAAAATGATACAAATAAAAATATAAATAAATAGTTTAAGAACACAAAGTTTTCCATAATCATAGTAGGAGAGTTTAATGAAGATTTGAATAACATCTTTATCATTATTGAGCTAACCCAACAAATAGGAAACTCACACAATTTTTAAAAAGACCATGGAGCATTTACAAAAACTACTGAAATAGTAGACCACAAAGAAACTTTTCAGTTAGCCAAAAAAGTAGACATACTGGCCATTTATGACAATAACCTAGCATAGAAAATTAAAGATGGCTTCTTTCCCCACCTCCATCAAAGCACTTGGAAAGTAAAATATGACTCTTTTAAATAATTCTTGGATCAAAAAGGAGGTCACTATTAAAATTATAGACTTTTAAAATTAATAATGAGAATACAATTCATCAAAATATGTGGGATAGTACTAAATATATATTTAGATAAAAGTTAAGGCATTTATTCAGAAAGACTGGAAATAAAATAAGCTTGTAATTTGAGAAGATAATAAATGAAAAAAATAAAGCAAGACCAAGTAAGGGAGGAAGGACATAATAACAAATTATTTACCTTTATTAGAAAAATTATGAATATTTTTAATAAATTTTAATTTATTTTTAATAAATTAAAAATATAGATGGTCAGGCAAAGAACAGGGTTTATGAGAAAGCTGCTAGAATGAGGCTGGAAAGCTGAGTTAAAAGACAATATCCCTGTCCTTAATTGCCACTTAGGTTTGGTTGGAGTGAAAAGCACATTCAGGGAAGCTGGGATGGCTCAGTGGGTTAAGCGCTCACTTTGCAGCCCCGGGGACCAAGGATCAAATCCCGGCCCCGGGCTGTGCGGACCCATATGCTGAACTGGGGAGTGCCCCCAGTTCAGTTCTCACCGAGGCGAAGACCCCGGCCCTGCTCCTGCCCTGTGCAGCCCTGCCCACCTGTGGAATGAAACTATGTGGAAAAACCAACACTGTGCAACTATGGAGACTGTTCTGGGCCCTCCCCCTTCTCTCTGTCTCTGTATCTCTCTCTCTGTCAAAAAACAATAAAAATAAATCTTAAAAAAAAAAAGCATGTGAAGAAAATAAAATAATTAGAGAACAGGACTATATTCAATAAAGTGCCTGTTTGTAGTTATAGGTAACAAACCTACCGACTACAAAGAGCAGCATTAGGCTCTGAGTCTCTGGTGTTGGGCAGAGATGAGCTTGCATGTTGGCTTCAAACTTATCAAGAGGCAGTGGACAGGTTATTTAGGCTCTCCAACTTGGTTATGTTATCTGTAAAGTGGGGGGTCACAGTACCTACCTCACAAGGTGGCAGTACAAATTAAACAACTGCATGTATGCAAAGCACTTAGCTCAGTGCTTGACATATGGTAAGGGCTTGGTCAGTGGTTTCCTAAAAACGTCAGTACAACATCTCTTCCTGTCTTTTCTGGAGGCTGGTGAGATGATTAGGGTGCTATCAGGATCTTAGTACATTTTACACTGAAGAGGGACAAAAATAGTGTTTAGAGTAGCCAAGTTCTGCCTACCTGGAGAAAAGATTAGACATTATGTCTATCACTATTTGTAAAATATGCCCATGGTCTCTGTACATTAAGAAGAAACGTTCATTAAAACATGATGCTCCCAAAGTAGTAGTGGTTCTTGAGCTGGAGAGAAGATGCTGGCCACAGGGGAAGAAATGGCCAGTTCTGCCAATCTGCAGCCAGTGGGCTTCCCTAGTAGGAGAGGCAGAATTAAGGAGTTCTTGCTGATCTGTAAGCACTTTACTCTTCATCAGCGGGAGTGAAACATCCATTCTCACAACCCATCGCTGTCAGCATTGGTTTCCTTGGGCACAATGGTGAATTCATGAGTCAGGTAGTCAAACCAGAAATAAATTGAAAATGACTTAATACCACCCTCCTTTATCTATATTTAGGAATTGATGAGAATCTGTGGTTTGAGGTAAGTTAGAATGCTTGGGAGTAGGTAAGATTCATGGGATGTTTTAATGGCTATAGATGCTATAGATCAAACCACATTAATTAAAATATATGTTCAATAGGAGAAAAAAAATGAGTGAAAAAATTGTTAAATTATGTCTCTGATCCAAACAAGAACTATTTGACTATTCTAATACTTCCTCCATTCCCAAGATGCCATCAACTGTAAGATGTAGCATCACATTAGTGATAGGTAAGGAGGGGGAGAAAAGGCATGATATAAAATGTACATGTTGATTCTGGAAATGTTGAAATGTGAAGGGAAAATTACTACAACAAAAACAAAACAAACAAAAACCAAAAAACATGCATCTTGGAATTAAGGAAATGCAGAATTTCATTCAATTGCTATTTTGGTGTTTTCTTGCTGGTAGAGGCTAGGACTAATTCTCTCTCTCTCTCTCTCTCTCTCTCTCTCTCTCTCTCTCTCTCTCTCTCTCTCTCTTTAAAGATTTATTTTGTTGTTTAAGGAGAGAGAGAGAGAGAGTGAAAGAGCGAGTGAGCAAGAGAGGGAAGAAGGAAGGGTCTAGAGCAGTCTCCATAGGAGGCTGGACTAATTTTGTGAAAGCAATAAAAAACCTTTTTTTAGTAATGCATATGTGGCAGAAATAATGAACATTAAAGGCAAAGAAATTTTCTCAGGCCCATAGATTGATTTTCTTTCATTCTCTTGTCAAGACAGAAATCATGGACAGTTGTGGAGGTAGTATACATGTGGAGCGTAGAGCATCTTGTAGTGCCAGAAAATAAGGAAGAGATCAAAACCAAAAAACAAAATTGACAGAAGTATGTCAAAGGGCACAGGAGCCAACTGAAAGAGCTCCCAGTGGCCAAAGGTGGAACAATTTGAGCCACAAAATAAATAAGTTTGAATTATAACCCAAAGTATAAATAAATGTCTATGAACCTATACTGATATTAATAAAAGATTGAATACATTTTAAACATATGCAGCTGAGACAAATTTTCTATGCAGAAGAATCCAAATAATTTATATAGACACGCTACCCTTAAAGTTTTCCTTTCAAAGTATACAGTATGGAAAGGGGGTGGGCAACCTTATAGTGCAGAAACCTGACAACCATCACCTCAAGTGATCAAAGCCAACATCAACACTATTAAATTCTACTAGAAGTGTATATGGGGGCTGTCCGGAAAGTATCCAGCCAAGTAACTGTTCTCATTATATTGACAATGGTGGGATTTTTTTTTCCAGACAGCCTTCATATATGCTTGATATGATGTGATTAAAATGGTACTTTATTTCTGTGGTCTTATTTCAAATAATGCATAACTCCAGTTTTATCATGAGAAAAATATCAGACAAATCCCAGTTGTAAGACATTCTACAAAATGTTTTACCGGTACTCCTGAAAACTAAGATTACCAAAAACAAGGGAAGTGTCTCAACTGAGGAGTCTAACGAGACATGATGACTAAATGTACTGTGATGTGTGGGATGGGATCCTTTTCACAGAAAAAGGACATTAGGGAAAAACTAAGGAAATCTAAATAAACTATGAGGTTTAGTTCTTAATAATGTATCAATACTAGTTTATTCATTGTTACTTAACATATCATTCTAAATGTAAGATTTTAATAGTGGGGAGATTGGGTGCATAAAGGATGGGAACACTGTACTAGCTTCTTGGTTTTTCTATAAATCTACAGCTGATCTAAAAAATAGTCTATTTAACATTTTTTAAATGCCTAAACAGAAAAGAAATCATGGACAGGAGGCCAGGTTAGGGATTTCAAAGAAAGATTATAAAGTATTTTAAGACCTTTAAAAATTCCACACAGAGCATGGCTTCAGTAGAACATATGAAACTGCTTAGTTGAAAAATGGAACTGGCAAGTTAACCCAGAATATGACACTTCTAAATGCATTCAATCGGAGTTATTATCTCTCATCTGTGTAATATTTTGTTTTTTCAAGATGGCCAAGTTTTGCCCTTACTCCTGTTTTAAAGCTAAGGCCATGCTTATATCCATCTTGACTCAACTGGCTAATCTAACTGTACAGTTTAATCAGAAAACCAGCCATCAGTTGTCAGAATGGTAAAATAGTTACTCATGTTTTCAAAGCCAGAAACACAATCATGTGGTGAGTGAGGGGTTTTACTGTTGTTCAAAGTTCTGACTCTCGGGACTCATTTCCTTACTTGGTATTCTCACATGGAAAACTCACTTGGGACTTATAGGATGATATTTTCAAGACTTGGAGCAGTAAGCTTGTCTACAGCTACATTTCTAAAAAACAAACAAACAAACACAAATTCCTTTGAACACATTTTAAAAAATCATGCCAGGGTAGCCAAATAGAAACAACTTGGGGTTTCTGCACTGAGTCAAATAGTACAAATTGCAGAATATTTCCCTCGGCCCGGGGCATCGTTTTACTCCCACACACCACTTCCTACATCTACCAATTCCTGTATGTTTGGATCTCCAGAGAGCTAGAGGAATTATACAAAGGGGGAGAAAGGCACTGATCACAGGCACCAGAAAGCTAGAAATGGCAGCCCTAGGTTTCTTGCTTGGCCCTGACCCAGCTCTTGTCCAGTCTCGCCCTTGTTGGGGACACACAGGGCCACATCTGGGCCCTGTCCCTGATGCTCTTGCCAGGCCAGCATCCGGGTCCCCCACAGCCAGGGCTTACAACCACCATCCAACAAAAGATGTCAATATCAGCTCTTTGAGGGGACACCAAAAGGTGGGCAGATTTTGGAGACCAGAGGGGTACGGGGGGGATGTCTGCCAGTTATTTAGCCCTGGGAAGCAGGGAGTACCCACACTTTGCTGAACCAAGAATCTAGGGCATCCCATCTGACAGCAAGACTAAGTAGACTGGATGTAAACTTGAGACCATCCCAGGAAATTCAGGGTGAGTGGCCCTTGTCATTGCAGGATCCAGAAATGTGAGCTGAGCCCTGAGAGAGCAGCCTGGGGACATCCTGGGCTCAGCAAGGTGGCTGCCCTTCCTCAGCGTCCCCAAGGCGTCAGCACATGGGCCTGTCCGGATGAGATGACAGGAGAGCACCCAGCTCTGCAGAGAACCTCCACCCCTTCTCAGCGGCCGCCCCAGCCCCAGAGGGGCGTCGCAGGGGCTCATGAGTCTCTGTCTTGCTCTTACCTTTCTCCTTCCTTGTGGAGTCAGACATACCAGGAGTCCAGACATTAACTCCCCTGCCTCCCTCCCAGGCTTAATCTCCTTTTTCCCTGTGCCCCCAGGGACACCTAAAACCACCCTTCAGGGAGACAACCATTTCTTTAGACACAGGGCTACTCCAGTCAATGTGAAGTAAGCAGCAAGATGATCTTATCACATGCCTCTGACCGCTGAGAGGCGAGTCAGAGAAGGTGCAGTGAGGAAGTATAATGTCACATGCAACACTTAACAGGAAACTGGCTAGAAAATAGCAGGGGAACTTGAGAACTTGGTCGTCTTCAGCCGATTAAAACAACCAGGTTAGTGCTTTCTTTCCCCCCTGAACAATCGTTCATAGCCACTTTAGAACACCCAATTCGTTCTCTTTCTTAAACTGTCTTTAACTATTTGTGTAATGTGAGGAAATTGCTTTGGCTTTGAATGTAAGAGCCAGTGCATAGCTGGTAGTCACTCGCTGTTAGAGGAACAAACATCCAGCCATTATTGTGAAAATGAAATTAGAATCTCTTGCTTCCCTGTTTGGAACTTCTATGCCTTTAAAAAAGAAACCTTCGGAGGTGCATTAAATCACTTATTTCTTGGAATTTAGTTAAGCCTCTCCTCATGTTCACCTATTAGCATAAACCTGAACCAGGACAAATCAGCATGTGTTTGCAGGCAGATGTGCGGTGTTCAAAGGGCAGTAGAAAATACAGGAATGTTGTGTATGAAAACATTGTATGCAAAGATTTGTTGTTTTTGTGTACTTTTCATCAGGTAAAATGAAGCTTTTGGCTTGTACTGCGGATAAAATAATTTCTCATGTCTTTATAAATTCTTAAGTTCCATTTCTATTTTTTGTGCCCTCTTCCTTTTTCTTTTCTTCTTTTACTAACAAAAAACAAGAGTAGAGAAGAAGGGGTAGGGGGGCAGTTTGATTGTGA
The DNA here is from genome assembly GCA_004027555.1 of Craseonycteris thonglongyai. Taxonomy (NCBI): domain Eukaryota; kingdom Metazoa; phylum Chordata; class Mammalia; order Chiroptera; family Craseonycteridae; genus Craseonycteris; species Craseonycteris thonglongyai. Next base: position 38,888 of record PVKE010008998.1, on the reverse strand, counting down.
GATGAGGAAGTCCCCAGCTTGCACCTGAGTTTAAGAAAGGATACGACCTGGGGCCAGAGCTGTGTGGGGCCTAAAGAAGCCATGAGGTCTGACTGTCACCAGAGCTTTGTGTCTTGTATGTGAAGGAAGATTTGAAGAGACTAGAGAAGTGCCAAAGACATGGTGAGAGGGTTGGAAATGAGAATCCAGAAACAGCTACAGGACCTAAGATCATTCATCCTCTGGCCAATGAGGGCCAGTTTAATATGGAACTTCAAGTCATTAAAAGGCTCTAACACAAAGACCTGCACCCTTCAGACCTGTATGAAGAAGGAAAATGTCCCCAGTCTGAGTTAGAAGAAGGAAGTTATTACGTTCGTGGACTGTTACTAAGCATTAGAACAGGTTAACCAGAAAGGTAGCAGATCTTTTTTTCTGGACACAATTTGAAATGTACTAGTTTCTCCTGTGGCTTTGTGAATGTGTTAATTAATAGAGAGAGGCAGGGAGAGCAATGAAGAGATGAGACCAGAATTGGAAGCTTCTTATTCATCTCTTCATTCCAGCCCAGAGTGTTCCATATAGTCTCTGTACTGAAAAACAGAACCACGGAGGGGTGAGTAGACTCACGTGTTGTTTGTATCCCAACCATGCAAAATAACAAGGACAGTGATGAAAGAAAAAAATAATTGTTGATTTTGTCCTCAGATTGCTACATATTTTTGGTCTTTTTTTTTTTTTTTACTGCCATGTTGTTGTGCAAGACAGTGGAGAGGAATCTGACAGAATGAGGGAGGATTCTAAGTGGGGGATCTTGGCCCAAGCAGTTTCAGAACCCATGCACTGGCTCTGGCGGAGAAGCCTGCGTTCTTATGGGGGTGGAGTGGCAGGGAGATTGGACTTTATTGCTATTTGGAGCACTTTGCACAAATAAATGCCCGGAGGAGACACAAGGGGGAGCTGCAGAGGGCAGGCCTCTTGCACAGGGCACCAGGAGTGCCCCTGGGTTGTCCCAGGGGTGGCTGGTCATCCCTAGAAAGAGCTCCTTTTTAGATTTTTTACTTTTTTCATTGGTCATAGAGCTTCATTGTCAGGGAGTTTTGTGTTTTGTTATCTGCTGCCCTTAGTTGAAAGGGGCTTTCTATTTTGTTAAAATACTTTCCAAATGGGCCTGACCTCTTTTTTGTAAATGCATCCTTCCAATAGCTCTTTGCATTTCTTCTGGGGACATCTGGTCTCTCCTAGTCATCCCCTTCTCCAGTTTTCCACTTTCCCTGTTTGAGGTGCAGGGGGAAAAGTTTATAAAGTTTAAAAGTTTATTATGCAACACCTCTGATCCCCAATCCTGGAAGTGGTTCTGGAAAAAAAAAAAAAAAAAAGAGGAAGACACGAAATGGCAGAAGGTGGTAGATCATGTTGGATGGTGGAGAGCACTTGGAATAATAATCTTGCATGTAGTTTTTCGACAGGAATTACTTTCAAGTTAAATAATGAATTCAGTTTGAAGGTCAAAAATAGAAAGAGATCAAAGGTCACCTTTTATCTGGAGAGGAAATGGTGAATTTTATTGGGAGGGACTGCTTGAACGTGTTACTGAATTCTCTAAAGAGGAAGGGAGCTGACTTTGCAAATCCCTCTTCTCCTGGGCCCCGCCATGTAAGCAAGCCTCTTCTCCCTCAAAGCCCAGGTAATACAAAGGTGGCCTGATGAGATATACAAAGCATCCCTGCTAGTAGGGAAAAAGAAAATAAAACTCTGATAAATGCAACCTCTACAGTCGAACTGGTCCTTGGTCATCTTTTTGAGTCGGCATCAGCAAGTGTGGAGGCCCAGCTCTCTGAGCATCTCGGAAAGAAGTTCCTGGCCAAGTGTAAGGTGTTACTGTTGTCATCACCATCATAGTGGGGATTATTGGGAGCCATAGTTGTTTTTATTTTAATTGTGATAAAATACTCATAAACTTTACCATCTTAACCATTAAGGGTATAGTTCAGTAGTGTTAAATATATTGAAACTTTTGTACAGCCAATCTCCAGAACTTTTTCATCTTGCAAAACGAAAACTTTATAGCCATTAAATAATTCCCGGGGAAGCCGGGATGGCTCAGTGGGTTAAGTGCTCACTTTGTAGCCCCGGGAACCGAGGATCGAATCCCGTCCCTGGTCCGTGCGGAACCATATGCTGAACTGGGGAATTCCCCCAGTTCAGTTCTGTCTCTGTCTCTGTCTCTGTATCTCTCTCTCTCTATCAAAAAATTAATAAAATAAATAAACTTAAAAAAACAAACAAAAACAACATTTAAAAACAAAACAAAACAAAAAAACAATTCCCCATTTCCTCCTCATCCAGGCTCTGGCATGACATTCTAGATTCTGTTTATGAGTTTGATTACCCTAAGTACTTTGTCTAAGTGGAATTATATAGTATTTGTCTTCTTGTAACTGCTTTATTTCAGTTGGCATAATGTCCTCAATGTTCACCTGTATTGTACCATAATTTCCATCCTTATTAAGGCTTAGTAATATTCATTGTATGTGTATACCACATTTTCTTTATCCATTTATCTATGGATGACATTTTAGTTACTTCCACCTTTACATGTTGTGAATAATGCTATGAACATTGGTGTACAAGTATCTCTTTGAGGTCTTACTTTCAGTTCTTTTGTATATATACCCAAAGGTAGTACATTACTGGATCTTATGGTGATTCTGTTTTTAATTTTTTGAGGAACTGCCATACTGTTTTCCATTTTACATCCCTGCCACCAATGCCTAGGGGTTCCAGTTTCTCCACATCCTAGCCAATACTTGTTATTTTATTGTTTTTTTGTTTTTCTATAGCAGCCATCCTAATGGGTATAAGAAGGTATCTCACAGTTTTGATTTGCATTTCCCTAACAATTAGTGATGTTGAGCATCTTTTTTATATGCTTGTCAGCCATTTGTATATCTTCTTTGGAAAAATATCTGTTCAAATCGTTTGCTCATTTTTAATGAGGTTATTTGGTTTTTTGTTGTTGCATTGTTGGAGTTCTTTATATATTCTAGATATTAGGGAACCATAGATGTTTAAAGTATCGTATGTGCAGGTTCTAATGTTCACATCATCTGCTATGAGCCTGTTGCCTCCTTTGTCCTTGGCAAAGAGCATGAGTTTCAATAATATGATTTTTTTCAACAATACAATTTTTATCTTGACTCTGAAATACTGCATAATTTCTCAGTCATTTTCAGCTTATAAGTAGTTCAGTTTTCAAGAGCCTACAAAGGTGAAGGGAAGGAATGGAAAGGGAACAGAAGAGAAAACCTGGGCTAATGCTTTTTATTCCTTACATGATTTCTATATTTGAGGGTTATATAAACTCATGGAAAAAGCTTTATGCTTGATTCTGTTGACTAAAACCAGGCTTTGTGCAATAATAAACGTACTTGGAAGAGGTGAGGGAATTTGCCTTGCAGATTCCTGCAGGAAAGCACAGGGCCTTGAGGCCACAGCATGCCTGGCATATTCAAGGAATGACAAGGAGCCAGTGTGGCTAGGGCAGAGTAAGTGAGGAGAAGGAGTAGTCCTGTAGGATGGGCTTTCACTCAGATGAGAGCGAGCTTTGGGAAGACTCTGAGCAAAGGAGAGACAGTGACTTGACTTTACACTTTAAAGCAAGCTTGTCCAACCTGTGGCCCGCGGGCCACATGCAGCCCAGGATGGCTTTGTGGCCCAACACAAATTTGTAAACTTTCATAAAACATTATGAGATTCTTTTTGCAATTTCTTTTTTTTTTTTGGCTCATCAGCTATCATTAGTGTTAGTGTACTTCATGTGTGTCCCAAGACAATTCTTCCAGTGTGACCCAGGGAAGGCAAAACTTTGGACACCCCTGCTTTACAGGATCTGTCTGGCTATTGTATTGAAAATAAACTGTAGGAGGGTAAGAATAGAAGAGAGAGACCAGTTAGGAGGCTGCTCTGGTGAGAGATGATGGTGCCTGGACCAGGAGGCAGCACTGGAGGTGGTGAGGCAGAAATAGAGTCTGGTTAGTTCAAAGGTAGAACCAACAAAACTAACGATTGGATCGAACAATAATAAACAAACAAAGAGAGTCAAGGGAACATCCAAGGATTTTGGCCTGAGCAAAGAAAGAATAGAAATGCCATCAAATTGAGATGGGAGCAAGTCAGGGTAGAGGAGAGAGAGAGATGGAGTTTAGTTTGGAATACGTTGAGTCTGAGTTGTCTGTTAGACAGACATCATACGGAATTACTGAGTAGGCAGTTACATGTACATGTTTAAACATAGGAGTTAGAATCCTAGAGGATATTCATCTTTCTTAATGGTTTAATATTATTCCTGAATACATCTGTAGCTTATAAAACTCCTATAAAATACATGCAATGGGATTTTGCACAAGGATTTATTCATTGATTGGTTTCTGGGACTGAAATCAGAGAGACAGTGTTCATTTGGGTAAACAAGAATAGAAGGGTGAATATTTTTGTTTTAGACCTTGCCTTGCACTGCTTAAGCTCCAGTGATTCCATGATTTTTATTTAAAGAAAAAAAGCAAGGTTTATTTTTTTAAATGCTCAACAACCAAACAAATCAAACTTTTCTTTGCATATATGTCAAGGCAATTGAAGAAAATATTATGAAGTCGTTTTAATCTTTTAAAGTTTATTTAATATTATATTAAAACTGAAATTGCATTTATTGTCACTGAAACAGATGTTAGCTAGTTATACAAATATTAATGAATTAATCTAAGCTGGCTATTTTCCTGGGGAAGAGGACATATGTTATCTTCATTCAATCGGGAAAACTCTGAGTTCTTATGGGTTCGATCTAAGTGTGAACAAAACTTATTTTTTTACCTCTAAATTCACTTTTTCTCCACTTTTTAGGTAATGTAAGGAAACAAAAAGTATCTACTTTAAAAATCCCTAAACTGGTACACTGGAATAACATTGGCAGTTCCTACCCCAGAGACTAAAAGTTTTTATTCTTAGTCTTATGCTCAGTTTATAAGAGTATCTACCAAACTCGTCTTGATCGCATTAGACCCTCTACCAGCTTCCGAGGCAGGCACTGTATGAGCATGAACCCCTTTTAATGAGATGGACATTACTCAGAGGGGTGAAGGGACTGGACCACAGTCCACAGAGCCAGAATTCAGATCCAGGGCTCTCTGTATCCAAATCCTACCCCACCCACCAGAGCATTTCAGTAAAATAAGGTAGACGAAGAAGCAATGCAGAATGACCTGTTTTATGATAAGCCTGAAACATGGGGCTTCAGTCAGAAATTTCAGGTAGTAGTTAAACCAGTCCTTCCTATGAGAGGGTACATAGGAGGGTCCCCTTTGGCTTCTACCCCATACAGTGGTGGGGCTACTCGGGTGGTATGTCACCTACGGACTAAAACCATGCCCCTCCATCAGACCCGTAGAAGTCTGGTGGTGCCAGCTGGCAGTAGCCGTCCTGGGCTGCTCCTAGAAGGCGCCTGGGAGCCTGGAGCCTGCAGCCAGCCCCCTGAGGAGGCCTGAGTGGGGAGGCTCTGAGGGCCTTGGAAGTGGTCCAGGACTGGAGGCCCTGACCTCAGCTCAAGGCTCAGGAATGAGGGCTGGGCTCTGTCCCCATAGCTAGGCAGTGCCAAAGGGTGACAGAGCCAGTTCCCACAGCAGGGACCCTCCAGGGGGACCGGGGGAGGAGTAGCCCTCACCTCAGCAGTTGATATTCTATTTGCACGGGTATAGCCAGGTTGGATACTAAAATATTGAGATGCTTCAATACTAGTTGTTGTATAATCACCAACCTCAGTCCCCCGAGTGCACCCCCAGGACCCCTAAGACCTCCTCGCTCATGATTCAACAACTAAGGATCAGTGGCTGGCACAGCGTGGGGTATCCCAGGGCCCTGCTCCAGAATTAGACATGGTTCTGATTTGTTACTGTCTGTGCCTTATGATTGTTAAATATTTTGAACATAACCCGGTCCCATCTCCAATAAAATGGAATACTGGAGGTGTTCCTGTGATCAGGTGATGACAAACTGTAATTGGTGCCCAGCAGGGCAAAATTTAAACCTATCATTATTTTGCAAGTTCACTTGTTTCTTGATAGGGGCCTGTTGATAATATCTTAGGCTATTCTTCACTATCTACAAAGAAAATATCCGCAGTGGTTATGACTGAAAAGGTAATAAGCAGAGGTCAAGCAGGGCCCATAAAACATGATTTTGATTCATGTTTTTGGAGGGCCCCAAGTTCAAGAAGATTGAATTTTGCAGGAATACCACATTTCCTCTCTACTTGCTTTCTACTCCAGTCCTACCTGTCATTAGAAAAATGGTTGTTACTTCAAAACACGGCTTGTTTGCTCCCATAGATCAGTTGGTAACCACCTGCCCAGAGGAGGTGAAAGGTTTATTATAGGCCAAGCTCCACTAATCTTGATTTATTAGTGCCGAACACTTGGCCTTTTGCAGCTGTGGGAACAGTTTTCAAAGTCGATTTATTGCTGAGCTGAACTAGCAAGTATCACATGGTTTTTAAAAAATGGAATCTTTCACAAACACAGTAAATGCCCACATATGTTGGATTCCAGGGCTATGTGAGGAGTCCTTATACCCACCCACAAAGCACCAAACTGATTTTTAAATGGTGCAAGTTATGCTGAATCCTTTAACATGGTGTTTTTTTTTTTAACCTGAGCTGGATGGGGAAAATAGCACATCTTTCTTTTCACTAACATCTAACTGAAAACTTGCATTTCCTTCAATTATGAATGTAGCCAACAAACTGCAGTAGGATTAGCAGCACTTATGGCATCATCACCAATAGACATAGACTCTGCTTCATCTCCAGATGTGCCTTTCCATTTGCTTCCTGGACATGCCTGGTACCTGGCCAGATTCCAAGCTCCACTAGACAAGCTCAATGTGTTCAAATCCCTTCCCACCAAGACCTGGACCTCATCCTTCCTTCCCCATCTCATTAATGGGACCCACATCTAATCAATCTTTATGTCTTATCCTTCCTATTGAATATTGCTCAAATCCATCTCCTCTTTGATATTCCTCTGCCTCTTCCCTAATTTAGACCTTCAAAGCCTGCGGGGCTGAACGGATGCAGATAAGTCTCCTGCCTTCACAGTCTTCAGTCCTTCCCCATGCTGCCATGTGAGGGAGTTTGATAAAGCACAAATGGGACTGTGGCACCCCTGCTTAAGCATCCTTCATGGAGCCCCAAAACCTCCAGGCTAAAATTCAAATTTCTGAACCCTACCTGACCCCAGAATACCTTTTCAGCCTCCTCTCCCACCAGCGCTCATTCCCCCGGGTTGCCATGTTTCAGCCACATCTGATGAGCAATCTTGCTCTCTAACTTCCTGGAATGCTCTCCTGCCTCCTCTGCCCAGTAGACTGCTTTCAAGCACAGGAAGGGTTTATGCGGCAGCTCCTTGGTAAAGCCTTCAAGAGCAGTTGCTCTGCCTGTCCCACAGGACCTTGTGCACCCCTGTATATGCACTCCTTGTGCACCGCCGTATATTCCTAGTAACTGTTGACTGGTTGAGAGGATAATAGATCAATGCTGACCATTTTAGTAGTTCCAAGAAAAAAAAAGTTGTAGATTTAAGCAGGGATCTTAAGAATAGATTTAAATTGTTGCTTTTGTCTTTAAAACAGTTTATTCTAACTTGGTGTCATGAAGATGTAGTCAAATTTAGAATAATAATGGTTTCTTTTTCAAATATATATTTTTATGCTGTGTTTCCCCTTTAAACTTTCACTCTAATGACAATGGTTGGTTGCTTCCATAAGCTTATCAACCTATTCTAAAAAGATGACTCACAGGGCAAGACAAGATTCTAGTTCTAACTCAGATACATTACCTAGGTCACTCAACCTCTCTGAGCTTTGGTTACCCTATTTATAAACTGAAATTTTGCTCAGTAGTCTCTAAAGTAATTTTCATTTCTAAAATTTTAAAGCATTTTGGGGGATGCTGGGATAGCTCAACAGGTTGAACACTTGCCTTGCAACTTCAAATTGCAACTGCGAGTTCTGGGGATCAAGTCCCAACCCCAGCCTGTACAAACCCATATGATGAACTGTGGTGGTGAAGGTTCTTGCCTCCCATATGGGAGGCCCCCAGTTTGGTTCCCACCCCACGTGGCCCCACATCCACCTGTGTGGAATGAAACTATGTCACAACTAGTAATGTACAATTATGGAGGATGCTCTGGGTCCTCCCCCTTCTGTGTGTGTGTGTGTGTGTGTGTGTGTGCGCATGCGCGCGCGCGCACGCGTGTGTGTGTGTGTCTCACTGTCTCTCAAAAACAATAATAATAAAAAAAAACCTTAAAATTTTAAAGCCTTTTAAAGCTTCAAAAGCTTCAAAAACTTCAAGTTGGGGACTGTTGATCATAGGCTGTGTTGCTCATTTGTAAGTGGCCCTTGTGAAATGTTACTTAAGAGCATGAGTTGAAATATATTCTCTGTTCTGACCCATTGAAGAAACCAACTTAAGATAATGATTTTCTAAAACTATAATATTCACTGTTGGCAAGAGTATGGTGAATGGGGCATTCTTTTATAATGACGGAGGGAATAAAAGCATTCCCAATGGGCCATTTGCACTGTATATCAATGATTTCAACTCTTTGATCCAGCACTTCTGTTTCAGTGATTTATTCTATGGCATAACTCTAGCTGAGCACAAGAATTTGTCTGTGAGAATATTGATATTAGGACATTTATAAAAGCAAAGTAAGAGATAACTAAATGACCAATGATAAGAGAATGTTAAGTAAATTTGGTATAGGATATCATGCAGTCGTTAAAAATTATGTTTACAAAGAATATTTAGTGTCATGAAAGGATAATAAAAACTAGATTTAAAACTACATACATAATAATCCTAATTTTAAAACAATATATAAAGACTAGAAGAAAGTATTCCAAAAAGTTAACAATATTTCTACCCAGTCAGATTATAGGCAATTTATCTTCTATAATTTAATTTGTGTTCACTGTTTTTCACAATAGATTTATGCTATTGTCAATTTGGGGAAAAAATTTAAAATGCACTCACACCTGTCAGAATGACCATTATCAAAAAGACAACAAATAAATGCTGGTGAGAGTGTGGAAAAATGAGAATCCTTGGGCACTGTTGGTAGGATTGTAAATTGTTGCAGTTACTATGGAAAACAGTATGAAGGCTCCTCAAAAAATTAAAAATAGAACTACCTTATGACCCAGGAATTCTACTTCTGGGCATTTATCTATTGAAAACAAAAACAATAATTCAAAAAGATACATGTACCCCCATGTTCACAGCAGCATTATTTGCAATAGCCAAGATAAGGAAGCAACCTAGATGTTCATCCATAGATGAATGGATAAAGAATATGTGATACACACACACACACACACACACACTAAAATCTTATTACTCGGCGATAAGAAGAATGAGATCATTTGTGACAACGTGGATGGACCAGGACAGTATCATGCTAAATGCAATAAGTCAGACAGAGAATGACAAATACCGTAAAATTTTACTTACACACATATATGTGAAGTCTAAAAAACTACACACCAAACCAAACAAAACAGAACAAGACTTAGAGATACAGGGAACTAACTGATGGTTGCCAGAGGGAAAGGAGTGAGAGGAAGGGTGAAAAGATGAAGAGGATTGAGAGGTACAAACTTCTAGTTATAAAATAAATAAGTTGGGGAAGCTGGGATGGCTCAGCGGGTTAAGCACTCACTTTGAAGCCCTGGGGACTGAGGATCAAATCCCAGCCTGGCCTGTGGGGACCCATATGCTGAACTGGGGTGTGCTTCCTGAATGTGGTGAGGCCCCCAGTTCAGTTCAAAAAAAAAGAAAAGAAAAGAAATAAGTCACGGGAGATGGCTAATGCACACTACAGAGAACATAGTCCATTATATAACTTTGCAAGATGACAGATAGTTACTAGACTTATGGAGGTGATCACATCATAAGATATATATAAATGTCAGATCACTGTGGTACAACTGAAACTATTACTATAATATTATATGTCAACTGTACTTTAATAATATAAATGAACAAATGAATGAATGAATGAAAGGCCTGTCAAATGCAGACCAGTGTGCTGGATTCTGTAGGGGTGGAAAGATACTGTGTGTGACACCTGGTGTCTGGGCACACCTAGCTTGCCAGTGCTAAGACATACAAGTATATAAATGCCTATTGGGTGGCCGTGGGGATTCGTGCTATGAAAAGGTGGCAACGGTACCACAGAGGAAGAGGCCATGTTCCATGCTTCTCAGAGGTCGTGCCAGAACTTACCACGAGCTCTCAAGTGTCTGCGGTGTCTCCCACCTGCAGCACCACCTGTGTGCATGTACTTTCAGAGCCGCTCCCCACCAGCATGAGCATGACCATTTCCATCCCCTGGCCTCCTCCCTCTCACCCAGAATCCCAGGAAGGAAGGCTGTCTTCCCCATGTCTGTGTCCATTTTCGTGATTTTTTAAAATGTTTTTTAGACATTACTTTATCAATAAGCTCAGGGTACAATACCTTATTAGGACACAATATATGCATAGGCTCATGGAAGTGTGACCTTATAGTAGAAACACAGAAAGCACTTTCCAGTAGGATGGTGGTGTGTACCAAGTCTTTCTCCACTAAGTAGAAGGTTCCTGAGAGCTAGAGCAGGGCTGATTCTTCCTTTGCTTCCAAAGCTCATAGCAGTTCCTGGTACACAGAAAGCATTGCAGCGTTCTTGAAATAATAAATATATACTTAAGTTACTAAGATTCATAATGAGTGGAGCCAAGAAAAATGCGAATTGTGAGACAAGAGGAGAACAAGAAATTGACCCTCTGTCTGGTCTTCTTAATAAAGGGGCTTTACTGTAAGGACAGACACTAAAGGAGACAGGAAACCACAGGGAGGCACATACCTGTCAGAAGCATGGACTCTGGAGCCAGGACATGTGACATTGGGGGTCATCTTATACATGGAGTATCCCGTGCATTGATTTTTTAATGTTGGGTTAGAAGAGTAGGGATTGTCTTATACATGGGGGATGTCTTGTACATGGAAAAATCTGGTAATTAATACTTGAAAAAAGTGCCTAGAATGCTTTTCTAGTACATAGTAAGGGCCCAATGTTAGCTATTGTTATTATTGTCAGTATTCACACTACTAGAGTTATTAAAGCCTAGGATGCAAGTTTAGGTACCTGAAGAACCACGATTTGCTCTCAGTCCCAGGAGATGGGCCATCTCCTCCCTTCTGTCCACCAGTTAACTGGCTCAGCTGTTCCTATCTGTCTCTTCTCATTTCTCTGTTGTGGCTATTAGATGCCCATGTTCTTAACTCCCAGTTCATACCTCTGAGACAAGGAGGAACCTGACTGCCTCGCAGGCGCAGTTTTTCACGCCTGGCCATCTCACAGGGTGCTCTCTAGCCCAAGACTGGCCACTCCTGGGCCAGAAGCCTGCTCTTCTCCAGGTGGCCCTGGCTAGGGTGGGTCCAACTGCAGTTGATCTCAAAAGGGGGCACATAGGCACTAAGGGAGCTCTTATAATTATGGGATTTTAAATTATTCTGAAAAGAGGACTCATAGAGTAAAGGAAGGGTTAAAAAAAAAACAAACCACTGGAAGAGACAAGATGACTCCTGGCATTTCCCACCTGGCCCATTAGTTACTGTGAAGGTCCACAGAGAAAATTATATGACTAAGAACCGTGGCAATGAAACGAAACCTCAGAGGCCTTTTTTGAAACCCTGCCAGTCTAGGCCATGCCCTTTCCCCTCTGCATCAGTTCATGCTGCAGCTTGTCTACTCTCTGGTATCTTACTCAATTCTTTCCAGGCCATGGATCAGCCTAGAAAACATAGTATTGTGTGTAAACTACACATAAAGAGGCTGGTGGGCCTGCTGATTATTTTCTGTCACTGAATGATGCATCTGGGAAAGCTCTTTTGGAGAACATTAACATCACATGGTGCACGTTCTCATAGTCCACACTGCTTTCACTGTCACTGCCACTGACCTACGTCTTTTCACCACTTCATGTCCTCACACGATCAGAACTACATTTCACTCTCTGGAAGTTGGCCATTGCCACTTTAAGACCATCACAGCACTCAGTCAATCTGGTAGAAATGGTCATTTGCTCCAATTCCTGTAGCTCTGCATGAAGCCGAGAGCAGGAAATGGGGAGATGATCCTTTAGGGGCTCAGTGCTGTGTAATATCATGGTTCTTTCTGGTCCACCTCTCTTTTCCAGATGCCTATGATTCATTATTTCTTCTGGCCAGAGAGTAGCACTGGAAACACTGAACAGAAAGCATTCTATCCCTTATTACTCAGTGTGTTTTTTTCCAGAGCAGACCAGAGGGTTAGGTTGGGTTTTATGGGCTGCAGAGGATTGCTGATAGGTAAACCACCTAGAAAGACAGACTGCAAACACTTCAGAGCTTGGAGCTGCCCTTTGAGTCAGCTACGGAGCTGAGGCAAATCACTCTGCTTCCTGTGCCCAGCTTGAATAGTATGGCCAACACTTGAGGGAGAAGGGAAAGCATCATTTAATACATTTTCATTGTCCCCACATGTAATCTGGGGACTAAATATTTTGAACTAAAAATCTCACTACTGAGTAGAAAGTCAGTGTCACACATGTCCGATATTAAAGATTAATCACCCTTTTCTGTCTTTCTCTCACAAATAAAATAAAATAAAATAAAATAAAATAAATTAGGTCTTTAACTGTGAGATGAATTTCTTCAAGTGACCATAACCAAAGGACTTGTTGAGCCTCCTTAACTCTGTTAGCAATAAAGACATCAAAATAGCAATCCAAAGCCTGGATTTAAAAAATAAAGACTTTTGATGACACATCTAATGATCTCAAATAAAAGTTATTTGAAAATAAAAATAAGGATCTTTTTAAGATGTGGCTAGAAATCACCACCTGTTCTCTCAAAAAAGCAGCTGCATTTACAGAGAATTCTAAATGGTTTTCAACACCAGATGTAACATGATCTTTGTTATTGATGTGTTCATTTAATTTGAAGAATATTTTTAAATGCTCAAAAGTTGAAAATTCTATATTGGTCGTTTTAAAAATTATAAACGTATTTCAGCCCATGGTTGACAAAAGAAAACAACTGTTTTAGGTACCCTGCTCCTTTCTTAGCTCTGTAAGGACAACATTGTAGAAGGAAGACCCATGTAAAGCCTTCAGCAATGGAGAGACCATGTGTTAGAGGCTCATAGCTATCTTCTGATTTACTATTAGCTTCAGGAAGGGACATCAGACTTGCCATTGGGCCGTGGTCTAGGGCCAACCTGTTTCCTGGAGACAGATGTGAAATCCTCTTACATACATGTGATTCTGAGTCTGAAGCCATGCAGAATGGGCTATCTTCTTTGACTCCATCCTGACCTTAGGATGGATACCACTGCCCATTCTTCCCCTTTGGCACAGAACAAAATACTGGGCAATTGCTGACCTTCAGTTTCCTGCATGTGTACATAGCTATGGCCAAGGTAAACTGGTCTCTTGGGTTTACTTGGAGTTGAAATTAGCTGAGCTGTTTGTTTCCTCTGAGCCATATACAGATGCTTTTTGAACTATCTTTGTATTTGAGGTTTTTGTTTTTTTTTTCCATGGTATCAGCACACCACTTTCTCTAAGTCATTACTTTGAATAGTTTTGCAGAGGGAGATATTCCTGCTGGCCACCAGACTAGCCAAACAAAGCGATGATTGAGGGATGGCAACAAACCTTTCCTAGTGTATTTCATATCTGTGTACGGCTTCATGAAATGAGTTCTCATCCACTCATTTTGGCAGATAGGGTGGGCTGCCATCTGAGCTGACCAGTAGAAAACATTTTGTTAATATCCGGCATTGGCTCCCTGGTTTGAACGATACTCAAAGTTTAGGCTAAAATAATGTCCTCATATGACCTTCTGCCTGCTCTCTCTTTCTGAGAATTCCATGGAACTCTTTTGAATGTGAATTTCTACTTAACCTTTGATACTTCCAGATTTAGCTGGCCTGTTAAATTTTAGAAACTGCAAGTTTAAGTAAAGTCATTCTTTTTTTTAAATGATATCTATTTTATTTATTTTTATTGTTTTTGACACAGAGAGAGATACAGAGACAGACAGAGAGAGAACTGAACTGGGGGCACTCCCCAGTTCAGCATATGGGTCCGCACGGGCCAGGGCCGGGATTTGATCCTCGGTCACCGGTGCTGCAAAGTGAGGGCTTAACCCACTGAGCCATCCTGGCTTCCCCAGTAAAGTCATTCTTAACTTTCCTTTTACTAATATTATACCTTACATAGTTTTAGCAATGACCTTTGAATAATTTTAAATGTTGATGTGCAAACATAACGGTATATAGTACTTTTACTAACATGTTTTATAAATATTATTCCCTTTTCCATAAATTCATAAATTTCATTTGTCATGAAGATAGTAACATTTTATAGTATCTCAAGAGTAAATTCTAAACCATTAAGTACTTTTATACTTATGCTAAAGAAAATAAAACTTGAGATTAAAATATATGAACCATAAGTTTATAGTAATATTTATACTCCCAGACTTATGCTTTAAAAGAACTAACTTGACTTATATCAAATTCTGATTTGTGGGGGAGGGGAGAGAGTTACACTTAAGGAAAATCACCACTGAGTTGATCCAGTCCTTTTATGGACTTTATTTTTGTAAAAGCCCAAATCTTAACAAAGTGGTAACAGGTACCACTTACTTCCCTGAGTGATATATTGTACACTGTCTTTTGCATTGCTTTTGAGCATTTTAGAGTGTATTATAATTTTAAAGCTTTTCTTAAGGCTGCACTTTAAGACTGGTGATATACACATCACAGAGAGCAATCTTTAATGCATTCAGGGTGGAGTGGTGTCTTGCTATTGCTCTCCACTGCTTACACTTCTCCATGTTGCTTATGCCTATAAAGATTCTGAGATGCCTCATCTTTGTGTATCAGCATTTTTGAGAAACTTTCACCTATATGTTCAAGAGACAAGGGGAGAAAAAGCAAGAGAAGGAAACCTCATCTTCACCTTTGTGCAGTTAGAGGTTGAAGAGAATTCAGTAGACACTGCCAGTGAAGAATATGAGAAATGTGCTTCCATGGAGTATTCTGCACTAGGAGTAAATCTGGATAAATAGAAAGTTCTGCATACAGAAACCTTTGTACTTTGGAAAATAAAATTTAGCATCAGTGATCCCTTTCCATGAATTGCCTGCCAACAAGAGTTGGATACTGAAAGTGTTTTCTGTGTGGTATTCAGTTTTGCTGAAGCTGTAATTGACTGTTGGCACTACTGTCTTTCACATCAGAGTGCTATCATCTTGTGGTGACTGAATTTGTTCATAATGATAGGGATCATGGTTTTGTTTTCTCACCTGTTCAGAGAAATCAGATCTTGCCTCAGGGCCTGTTTGCTCTCAGTTCATTACGCGCCACCTCTGTGGACATTTGTAGACCATTACTATTCTCCATTTACTCCTCAACCACTAGAAGAAAGCAGCCTTGAAAATCAGCTGTGTCTTTCATTTGCCAGTTGGGTGAGACCACCCCAGAGGGCTTTTGGACATTTTCTTAGCACACTGAAGGAAAGTCCTGCTCTCTGCCATAAGGATTCTGGGATAGGTGGCTCCCATCCTCCTGCTGGAACTTTAATCCTGATTGGACCCTCTCCAGTTGAAATGAAAACAACGCAGTGAGCTTAAAATCAATTGAGTAATCCCCGTTCCTCCTTAACTTCTAGGAGAAACTTTATTTTTAGGAAGTTCATGAGGCACTTTTCCTGAATTTGTGTTTATTGAGTCTAGTGATGTTAAGAATTGCACAAAAATGCAGAAGCGTTTCTGAATGAGAAAGGGATCAGCACACACTGAGTGGATCAGTGCCAGCTTCTGACAATAGGCCCGAGTAAATCTGAAAACTGGTCATAGAACTGATATAAAACGGACATTCTGAAATAACTAGGACCCAGGTGTCTTTAAGTATCGAATAGAGTAAATTTTTCATTCTTACATTGCATCGAATTACCGTTCTAAGCAGAAAAATCCACTTGCTTGCCAAAAATCCACTTCCTTTACCAAATAGCACTGAGAAGTTTAGTTCACTTAATAGCAATGGTAGCTGGCGTTGTTGAATGTGTAGCATGCTCCAGGCACTTCACCCCATAGCACCTGCCTTTCTCATGCAGACATGTAGACTATCTTCTAAGTCCAGGAGAGAACCATAGGAAGTGAGGAGCAGCCCTAGACTTAAGAAGACACAGGTGGAGATGATGTCATTTCAGCCCATGTCTTCAGATGAATCAGGTGGATAACTGTAGTTACTTTGAATGATCTATGCTCAGAAAGAGGTTTTTTTCTTGTTCAGTTTTCAATCATAAAGAAAAAACAAATTCTACATTATGTTTTACTTTTCCAAAATATTCACATAACTGCTAATAAAGATGGTGAAAATAAGGGAAGCTTGGATACTCACTGGGTCAGCCTAAGTTACTCCTTAGTTCCTGGGAACATGGGCCTTGTGAAAGATGCAATAAGCTGACTCTGAGTCCTAATGGCTGCTTTCTATACTCACACGTTAGAGGTTTCCACATGTTGGCCCATGTGGACTATAAATCAAGGCATTCCTACTTGTGCCGTGGAGGTAGAAGAACTGTGGTAAGATGTGCCTGGATATCCTGCTTCCTCCTCCCAACATGGGATGGAAATGTTTTCTAGAATGGTGACAGTTCTGATCGGCTGCACAAAAACAGTCACAATGACAATATAAGAGACTTCTTTTCTAAGTGTTATCTGTTGGGAATAGAGGCAGTCCTTGATTTGTGAAATTTGCTTTATAAACACAGAAATGGCCACTGTTATCCACCCATCCTCCAATGGTTAGAACATTTAAATTTTTCCATGAAAAGTCATGGAGCTTTTAGGTAATCTATGGATTTTAAAGTGAAAGAAATAAGGAAAAGACTGAAACCCTGTGATTAAAAAATAATCTAGATAACAATTAATGGAGAAAGATATACTAATAATGAAGAAGATGATAAATATATGAAACATTGCCAACCTCACAGATAATCAAAGAAATGAAAATGAAAACTGCCCATACATATAATTGTTTGTCTATCAAATTGCCAAAGATTTTGAAAAGTAATAATAGCACATGTTGAAAAGAAATGAAATAAGTGTTAGTGGAACTATGAATGCTAAAACTTTGAGAAAATAATTAGCAATATGAATCAAGATCTTTAAGAGAAAAACTTCACATCTTCTGTTCCAGTAATTATACTTAAATAAATTTATCCTAAGGAAATAACTGAAGTGACCACAAGCATGTAGAAACAAGTATGTCAGTCAGAGTAGGATTTGTAATAATGAATTGGGTACAATTTAAATGTCTAACAATGAAAATATTTACATAGGTAGTAGAACATACATAAAATGAAAGATGCAACTATTAAAATTGTGTTAGAATATTTAACATAGAAAAATATAAAAGTATAAAAAAATATTTAATATAGGAAAATAAAAAAAGATACATATATCATGATCCTGTTTTAAATACGCACACAGAAAAAGACTAGAATAGGGTGACCAGACGTCCCGCTTTTGGCGGGACAGTCCCAATTTTTAACAATTTGTCTCGCGTCCTGCGGCATTTTAAAAAAGCCCCGATTTTTGGAAAGAATGCACGACAAGCTAGGGAACGGCGGGAGATAGACCAAATTTTTAATCAAGAACCCCCTCCCCCCCGGTCAATGGTGTCCCTCTTTACCAATGTTACAGTCTGGTCACCCTAGACTAGAAGGAAATTCTAAAATGTTAACTAGTTCTTAATACTAATGAGTCATTTTTTAATTATTTATATTTCCCAAACTTTTCCATCTATTACTTTTTAATTTAAAAAAGTTATGTGAGGGACATTAACTAAAAAGTAGGAGAAATTTCAGGAAATTAATCCCAGAGAGTGTGACTCTACTATATGGTGTCTCCCTTCCAACCAAATGTCTTCTTTTATCTCAACAAAAAGACCACCAATTCAGCATCAAAGTAGCTTATATAGTGAGAAAGCAGTGACTGTTTATTCTTCACAGTGATTGGTTATAATATTAGAATTTTCTTAAATAATAGGGAATTGGTTAGTGGTTACCTTATATCAACCTTAGGAAACAGTTCAAGTTTGTTTGTTTCATTATGATTTCCAGAGGCATGAGCAAGAAATGACCCAGGTCAGGTTATTCTTGCAAAATAAGCTAAATTGAGCTTTGCTTAAATGACTAAACTGGTTTTGTCTGCTCAGGGAATTTTCAAGATTGGTCTTTGTTTTTTATTTTAATAGCATCATCAGCTCCTCTGAATGTAAGCTCTGTGAGGGTGGAGAATTTTGTCTGATCACTGCAGTATCCCCAACACCTAACACAGTATTTGGCACATAGTTGACTAAGTCCTTGTTGAATGACCGCTCTGTATAGGAGCCTAGCAGTGTCCCTGCTCACTAGTTAGCCATGTGGTCAGAGACACATGCATAGGGTAAGCAGATAAAAAGATCACAGAAAATACTTTCATTCTAGAAAATAAATTTTCTTGTGTTTTTCTTTGGGGCTGGAGAAGGGGGCTGAGAGTTTGAGTGTAGAGCCAGGTTGAGGCAGGAAAAGGCATTGGTGGCACAGCCTGGAGTCCGAGCAGCTAATCGAGAAGGAGGCAGCTTCAAGGGGCTGTGGCCAGGGGTGGGAGGAGCTGTTGGCTACAGTGGAGAGTGTGCTATTGTTATTGTCACCTTAGCTACAGTACCCAGACAGCTACTTATATGCTTTGCTAGGACATAACTGCCACCAAAAAGCCAGGAGTAACACCTGGGTTGTGTTTCGTTTAATGCTTATTTACTGTTATTTAGTTTGTCCTTTTGTTTTGTTTTGTTTTGTTTTTGTTTTTAATAGTGGTAGGGATGGTAAGGCATGGAGAAACGGTTTAGGTTTTGTTTTTTTTTCAACTGTCCATTTATCTTCCTGAGGGTATCCAACAAAACATAAACCACATGGAGTTTTCATACCTCACGTCTCTGTGGTTTATTGTTCTCAAACTAGTCAATATTTAAATGTAGTCATGGAGTTGCTTTTACATAAGCCACCAACTGATCATTCTGTTGGAATGGTTCTGAAACAGAATGAAATGATCCAAGGCCGAATGAAGCAGCTTCTGTGAAGCAGGGGAAGGAGTCGTTTAGTCAGCACCAACACACACACACACGCACATGCATAGCTGCTCACCCTGTGACTGCACCCTTTACTTGTCCTGTGGCCCCTGCACCCCTGTTTGGAGTTGAGGGAACCATGTACACACATTCGGTCCAGTAGGGAGCACGTTCCGTTGTCTTTCCTATGGCCGTAGGGAAGCCATCGCATCCCACTAGAGACCACCTGGAAGGGTTTTCCACCCATCTGTTTTCTCAGTCATTTGGAAAATCCAGAGCAGCCACACGGGAGGCAGAAAGTGCTCGGAGTAGCAGTCAGATGGGAATCGGGGGTCATTCTAGTAGAACAAGTTGTTTTGGGCAAGCCACGGAGATAGCAGGAGGCAGAGGCCCCTCACACATCTGTGGCCGAACGGAAGATGTGAGCAGGGCTCCCTCCCAGATTGTCGGTGAGCAGTGGTGCTGGCACCTGCAGAGTCCCCTCTGCTCTTCCTAGCCCGGGTGAGCGGATCCATCAGACAGCCCGCTAAGGACTGTAAACGGAGCCCGGGGACCCAAGGCCATCCACCAAGCACCAGAAGCAGTGACTGTCAGCTTTGGCTAACCCCATGCCCACTCTCAATAACAATATTTTCTAATGCCTTCTTCACAAGCTTCAGTGAACCTTCATTGATGAAATAATCTGATCTCAAACGTAACTTCCTCCAAAATTCACCTTAATTTTTATCTGTAACTAAACAAAAACAAAAGGTATGTAACTTATTATCAAATACCTTGAATTTGTAAGTGGGCAGGTATTTGAATGTACACCTATATTCACTGTGAATGGGACAAGTGCAACTTGACACTAACCTGGGTAAGAGAAGTGGCAAGGTCTTTGGGCACACGATTTTCCAGAAGGGGTGCACAACTCTGTAAAACTCTGAGCAAAACACAGTATTTCATGTATGTGACAGTTGCCCTACTGGAAAATTCAGGAACTAATACAACAATGCAATAAATACTTTGAGCTTCCATATAAAATGGAGATAAGCTCAGATAACTTTAAACAGTTTTTCCACCCACATCCATGTCCAACAGGACCTTTTAAGGTCATATGGGAACATTCTTTACTGGGTGTGACAGTCTGATACATTGCAGGTCCTCTAGTCCCCCTGGTCCCCAGGAGGGATCTTCTCCCTCATTACTGTGATACCCACAAATGGCCCATTTCCTGTCCGCGTGCAGAATGGTTGAGTTCCCTCTCCCAGGAAGCAGCTGCAGCAGTCAGGCTGGGTGTCTGTGCCGTCCCAAGGTCCCAGGGGAAGTCTTGGGTCACTGAGCCCTTCCTGCAGCGTTCAGATGGGTGAGTCAGGCCCGAAGGCGCAGAGCTGTAGAAACCCTTGCTTTCTGAGTGTCTCAGGGCAGGGCTTTCTCGTCCACGTGGTTCTGCCCTCCAGCAGGAGATACCAGGGAACCCCAGCTGGAGAGCAGTCTGAATAGGGAACAATATGGTGATTGTCCCCACCCCAGAAACAATTGTAAAGATCTCATCCTGGGCTTCATACCTAATGATGAGCAATCGAAAGGAACACAGCTTCCATGTGCCAGGAGCTTCTGCCTGTGTGTCTGCACTAGTATATGTACATGGCAGGAGGTGAAAACGGGGTCTTCCGCTAGCTTACCCCTTGGGTTGTAAGAACCTTTTCTCTATATTTCACATGGGTTTCCCCTGGGGGTCAGTTACTGGTATTGGATATTGATGACCAAGTGGGATTTTTTTTTTTGTATTTTAATTAAATTAAGAGACTTTGTCATATCCCCAACACTGCCAAATAGCTCTGCTTGAGAAAGAGATCTAGTGAACATGTTGGAAGTTTTCCATGTTGCCTTTTTCAATGACTGTCTTGCACCACCACACATCAGAAGAAGCAAGAGCCTCCTCAGGTTGCTTTAGGGGAGTCAACACAGCACATCTCTGCTCCACACGTGCACCTCCTTACCTAGAGCCAAGTGTGTGGCAACCTAATCACCTCCCCAAGTCAGATGAAGGATAAGACTCAACTTGGAGTTAGAAGCTTTTACAGATACTTTTCAGCCCCTGTGATATATCAGTTACTGATCTAAGCAGCTGAGAAGACAGCAGAGAACAAGACTGGCTTTGCCCTCATGGAGCTCCCTCTTGGGTTGGAAGAGCAGACCATGCATAGGTGGAGCAAGGCAGTAATCAGAAGAAGTGTCAGCACAAAAGCCCTGAGAGAGAGGGATCGGGGGAGAAGTAGAAGAGGTCCATGAAGTAGAGGATAGGTAGGAAGTGTGGGATCCCAGGAGGCCATGCTACTCACAGCAAGGACTTTAGATTTCATCTGGGGTGCTTCGGAGAGCCACCATGGCTTCTAAGTCTATGAATCTCTTCTGAGCTTCCAATTTGAAGGAGCTACATATGGTCTCTCTTGGCTGAGGATCAAAGTCCTAAACGAGGATTGTCAGCACTAAGACTCCAGGAAGGAGAAGCTAACTCTGGTCTTTAATTCTACTGACAAAAAAACTAGTCAATGCCCCGTTTTAACAGATGGCTTCAAGCAGAATACACTCTTCTTAGTCCTGAAGCTATAGCCCAGAGGTGGCTCGGGGTGGGGGGGGGGGAGTGGGGGGAGGGGGGTTGGAGACTTTCCTGGGACTGACCCTGATTGTTAAGTGTCTTCCAGGCATCCTGCCAGGACCTCAACTTCTAGAGTTGTGTTGTCCAGTATAAGGGTAGTGACTCCTGAGCACTTGAAATATCTTTGGCAGTAAAATACACACCTGGTTTTGCAAATGTCATGTGAAAAAAAGAATACAGCATATCTAATTAGTTTTTTTAATATGAGTATGTGTGTAATGATAATATTTTTTTCAAGACTTATTTTATTGTTTTGAGAGAAGATGAGAGAGAGAGATGGGGGAGGGCCCAGAACAGCCTCCATATTTGTATATTAGTTGTGACATAGTTTCATTCCATACAGGTGGATATGGGGTCATGGGAGGCGGGAACAGACCAGGGGGGCTTCCTGCATGGGAGGTGAGAACCTTTGCTGCCATCCCAGGGGTTACCAGTTGCGCCACAGTTTAGCATGGGGTTTGCATGGACCCAGGCTAGGAACTGAACCCTGGACCTTGCGATTTTGAGGCAAGCACTCAACTGCTGAGCTATCCTGACATCCAGTAATGGTAATATTTTTGAAATAGGAAATGTATTAAATAAAATATATTTAATACATTAAATGTATTAAATATATTAAATGTATTAAATAAAATATATTATTATTATTTCTTTTTTTACTCTTTTTAATGTGGATGGTAGAAAATATAGAACTCTACATATGGCTGAAGTTATATTTCTGCTAGACAGTGCTAATATAATAGGAGGGTGTTTTTTTTGGTTTGTTCTTTGGTTAATTGGAATTTTGATTTTGCTTTTTTTGTTGTAAGAGTAGGCTGACCAGATGTACCATTTTAAATGGGACAGAAAATAACAGTACTGTCCCATTTCAAATGCTATGTATTGTCAGCCCTACTGACACCTTGAATTTAGCCCAGTGACACTAGGCTGACCATATGTGCCATTTGAAATGGGACAGTGTTGTTGTTTTCTGTCCTGTTTAAAATGGTACATCTGGCCAACCTAGTTCTGAGCCCTTATGAAGGAGCCCTTAGTCTCTGTCTCATTTCATCCATGAGCCAAAGAGATCATTCTGAAAAGTAAAAGGTAACTTCTGTAGCACCCAGTTCTGGGTATGTGTATAATAGCCAGCAAATCTTTTAAACAGCTTCTAGTGGATGAAAAAGAAACAAGTCATTTTTATTTTATTTTCTAAACTTTTATATTATGGAAACATTTCAAACATACATGAGAAGTAGTCAAAACACTATAACAAACTGCCATGTGCGTTACCAGCTTCATGGAGAATCACCTCGGGCCAATTGTGTTTCATTTATACCACCTCCACCTCCCGTTCCACTTTTCTTTACAGTAAACCCAGACATCACACATTCCCTCCAGAAATATTGGAGCATATAGCTCTAAAAATGTAAGGATTCTTTATGAAAGATAACCCCGGTAACATTATCACACCTGAAAATTAGCAATAATCTTAATATTATTAAGTATTCATCAATATTCAAATTTCCAGTTGCCTCATAGCTTTTTAGTTTGTTTTGTATCAGGATCCAGATGCCACAATGCATCTGATTGCTGTAGCTCTTAAGTCTCAGGCTCCCCTTACAACTTTTTCACTGAGTGACTTCATTCTCAGCCTCTGTGTGTTTACAATGTGGCTATAATGCCACCAGTCCCAGCTCCACATGTTTTAGGACAAGTCTCATTACAGCTCCCTGGTACAGAAGCAGTCACATGCTCATCTCTGAACCAATCACTGCAGCCAGGGATCCACAGGCCCTGACTGACCAGGGCTGCTCACTTTCCATTCTTGGCGTCAGGTAGCAATAGCCCAAATGAAGCCAGAAGAGTGAAATAGTGGAACATCAGTGGTTCTCTCTGTCCCCAAAATCTGAGGTCATTAACTGTAATTCAGGGGGATGGATGCTGGACAGCCTGAAAACAGCAAATGTATACTCAGTTTACCTGTCCAACAACACGCACACATACTCACACTCACACACACACCTTCCCATAATACGATTTCAAAAATGCTACCACGTGACAAATTTCACTCACTTTCCTCCCAAAGAGAGACAGCTAATTCAAGTCCAAGTCCTCCGTCAAGTCCAAACACTCTATAGCCTTGTCAGTCAGCCCAGGACATACAATCTTGTGTCCAATGGCTAAATTATAGGTTTAATACCCAGTATGCAATATTAGAGGGAGAACAACAGATGAATTTTGTGCTTAAATTTCCATTTGGGAGAGGAGAGGATCAGCCATTGATCACCAGATATTGGTCACCATTCTCCAGCACATTTTATAGCCCCCTGATCAAATTCCACCTGTGCTGGCAGTGGCTGAGCGCTCTGGTCTGCTTCCGCTCTCTCGGAAGGCCTTCCTTATCTGTTACCTCCCAGAGCCATGTCTAAGAGCAGGGCTGCCTGGCCCCACAGCCCACTTGCCATGCTCCTGGCTTCAGCGACCTAGGGCTTGACTTAGGGTATGAGCAATCACAAACTGTTTTTAACAAGTCTTGGGCTTTATCCTGGAGCACAGTTGCCCTTTAAAACTGGATGGGCTTCTCCAGTCCTTGAACTCCATGGATTAGTGACCAAAACTCAAAAATGTGTTGAGTCATATAGTCGTTGAATGTGGAACCAGGTTTGGGCACTTTTGTCTCTTAGCAAGTGAACCGTCCTCCACTCCCTAATTTTGTGGCCTCTGTCTTGGTCTCTGATTAGGTATAGTTTGAAACAATGGCCTAATGTAATAGAATCACAGATAATTTACTCCTTTCTCCTGAAACGGATCGCAGTGTGTCCCAAAGAAAGTAATTGGCCTTTTGTTCATAAAAGAATATAACAGGTCTTTGTATTGACAGTGGAAGAATTGGGCTTCTCCTGTGTTCCAAAATTATTTCCTGATGCAGTTCTTACCTTCTGACCCTACTCCAGCTAATGTTAGCATAACAGAGAATTTGGATTTTCCAACTCACAAGGCTTCAGATTATTTTCCTCTCAACCATTTTGGCTACAGATTATAAGGGGGGAAAAGTCTGTATCAACAAAGCTGCATTTTTGTCCTCTGCTTCCAGTCAGTTTTAGCCTGAGTTTATCCCTTTCCTGTGGCTCTTAGTGAAGGTTGCAAGAAATAGCCAATACACTCCAACATTCTAATATTTTTCTCCAAAGCCCTAACTGGTACACAATCAGTAGACTCATGATCTTAGCCCAGGGATCCAATAGGTAGCCATATAACCAGCAATGTTACCATCACATAACAAAGACTGCCAACTTCCCACCCCAAGAGAGCCTGTACTAGCCTTCACCCAAACTTAAACCAGTCATTGCACATTTTAGGGTTAGTCACGTTCCGCACTCACTGCTAGTACTTATTCCTTTGTATTGCCAGTGATAGAAAACCTGACCACACTGGCTTAACCAAAATAAAGAATTTATTTGCTAGTGGAAATTAAAAGTCCAGGAACAGGGCTAGCCTCAGGTACAGATGATTCGACCAGCAACGTCAGTGGCTGGGTTTTCTCCACCCCCACTTCCCTACTTCATTGGTCTGTTTCTGAGCCCATGTAGTCAAAAGATGAGTGCGGCCATTCCAGCCCCCACATCCTCACAGGTTCAACTCCAGCCTCATCCTGTGGGAAGAGTCCTCCCCTCCAGCCACAGTTCCCTGGGTTCTGATGAGGTCATGGGCCATCACGACAAATGTCTCTGGGACCAAATGAGTGCCCGCCTCTGCATTGGCAGCCCTGACTCAGCCCTGCTCTCCCTGTATCTGCAGTGGGAGTGAATGCCTCCGGTCCCACACAGGCCGAGCGGGAGGAGGAAAGAGTCTCCTAACAAGAGCTGGAGGCCATCGTAATAAGTAGGATAAGTGGATGCTGAGCTGCCAAAACATAAAGAAATACCTTGCACATTTTTCCCCAATAAATATATATAAACAGGGCATAGAATAGGCTATAACTTGTTTTTAGTTTCTCTGTTTCTGAGATTATTTTTAAATGGTCAACCCTCTATTTACCATATTTTCCGGCGTATAAGACGACCGGGCATATAAGACGACCCCCTAATTTTACAGTTAAAACATAGGTTTAGGCCTATATTCGCTGTATAAGACTACAGTAACTGAACTGATAATTGTATGGAGAGGAGGGAAATTCCTTTGCTTCCTTTAAATCACGTAACTCCCCTATTTTAATATTTTGAAAGTAGAATTCTCCTGATAATAAATGCATACATTTAATCTGGTAAGCTTCCTTACTCCCCCCCCCCCCCCCAAAAAGCTATAATATCAGGGGGCATTCTGCTATGGAAGGGACTGATTAGATTGAGGGAATATGTATTCTAAAACATCTCTCCACTGCCAGGGCAGACTTGACCCTATAACGGGTAGTCATGGAAACACAACTTGAAAAACCAGAATTGTTAAAACAAAGAAAAAACTGCTCATATTTTACACATGTCGCCGTTGCCCTGATTCAGTCTCTGTTGATTTGGGGTCACCACAGAAGGTCACTGGCTATGACTGATTCTTTACTGCTTTTCCAAGACAGGTGTTTCCAAGACACTGCTGTTTTATAATCTTCTGTTCACACTTGGTTTTTTATTTCTGTAGATTAATATGGATGATTCTTGGCTGGACTGGTCAGAGAGCCTATTGCTTGTTGTTTTACTCCATCATTAAGCTCGGAGGGGTCTATGTATGGAGTGAGGGTGACAGGCATGCTTAAGTTCTCTTTGAAATCCAGAATTGTGATTGCCTTTATTTGCCTCATGGTCTCAACCCACTTACCTTTGGCCTTCGACTACAACAAGCCCCCACAGCAGTGAATCCAAATAGAGCCCTCATCTTCTCCCCTCCACGTCACGGCCCTCTCCCGCTCGTCTTCCTTCTGCCTCTTCTTATGCTATGGGCAGAATTCCATGAAATCCTGCTTCTGAACCGGAAAGAAGGCTTACAGAGGTAATGACACTGGATCATGGAGCAGGAGACCAGGCTTCTGCTGTCTGCCTGCGGTGTGACATGAGACCCTTCATCTCTAGATCCCCATTTCCTCATCTGTGAATGACGGTGTGGACTTTGACCTCTGTGGTCTTGTTCAGTGACACTGATCTGGGAACACCACCTCACAGAGAAAGGGCAGAAAGCACGTTCACACCCAACACCTGTGCGTCATCTATCGCAGAGGGTGGCCTGCAGGCCCCTGAGGTCAGTGACGTGGTTGGAACTCTCCCCCGCCCACATCATCTCTCCTTTGTCTCCATCTTCTTCTGCCTCCTTGCCTTTATCTTTTTCTTTCCTCCCCTTTCTTTCTGATTGGGTTGTTTATTTGTTTCAACTTTCTTAACCCTTTGTCCTCCCCACTGCCCAATAGCATAAGCCACCTGCACTGCCAGGAAGACTGTGCCAAGCCCCTGGTGGGCAGATGGGCCTACCTGCTGGTCTGTGGCATCCTCCTCAGGAAAAGTTTCCTTTAACTTAAGCTTTCTCAAGAGCGCTCAAGTCTCATCTTGGCATTCCCTATTCACTCTGCCAGAGGGGACAATCTTAAGCTCTTAGGAGATGTTGATTTTCTTTTTCATTCAACAAACAATGCTGACTGAGCACCTACCAGGGGTCAGACACTATTCTGGATGCTGAAATGGCAGCAGGAAAGAAGGTCCCTGCTCTCCTGGAGCTTCAACTCCAATAAGGAGAGATGTAGACATAAATAAACCATTAAATAAATGAAAAAATGTCAAGTGGTGACATGTGCTGTGCGTAAAAGAAAACAGGAGCAGAGAGGGGGCATATTCGAGGACATTTTTGCTGAGGACTGAAGAAGGAGAAAGAACCAGGAGATGAATGTACCTGGTGAGAGGGCTACAGGTGTGAGGCCCTGCGCTGCAAATGAGCTGGGGGCATTTAAGGAACAGAAAGGGCTAGAAGATAGATTAGCAACGGGGGGTATTACTGGAGATGAGGTCATAGGTCTAATGAGGGGCCAGATCTTGTGAGTCTTTGTGAGTCTAGGCAGAGACTTTGGACTTTTTAAGGGAAATGAGAAAACAGTGGAGGGTTCTAAGCAGGAGAGGAATATTATTTGATTTATGTCCTATGGTACATTGTGGACACCTCATAAAAGAAACATTCTCACAGTTGACTGCGTTTACAAGTTTTCATTAAAGGTGAAATAAACCCAAACTAGACAACTACTCCCTTACATGTCTTGGAGCCTCCAGCCTCCTCGGTGACAGACTCCTTCTGATTAAGCTGTCTCTAATAGGTAGGAGTAGCTCTGAACAGTGTGTGTGTGTGTGTGTGTGTGTGTGTGTGTGTGTGTGTGTGTATGTGTGTGTGTGCTGTGTGTGTGTGTGTGTTGGGGGTGCCTTACTTAGAGAACTTCAAAATAATTCTAAAAATACATAGAGAAATCATCATATTGCCCATGTTCTCTTTTTAGACCCAACTAGAGTTGGACTTCCGCATAGATTCACTCAGGCATTTACTTGGTAGTTGGTCGGGTTTTGTTTTTCTCAGGTTAGTAGAGGGGGCTGCAGGGCTCCACCTGTGCAGCCCAGGCCTGCCTGCGTTGATTCGTTTGTATGGAGTGTCCTTTGGCCTGCAGTTCCTACGTCCGGCAAGAGGGATAGAGTCAAGCCTTCCAGTAGCTCCAGGCAAAGTAGAGAATTCTCAGTAACCAATCCACCAGTGCTGTGCCTCCAGGAATTCTGCCATGGCCTGGCATCGTGATAACTCTGCTCGTGCCACTAGACTCAGATCTCAGAGAACTTAGAGTTTGAAAGAACCTTGACGTCAGCTCGCCCAGTATTCCTCAGTAGGAGTGCTTCTGGTATTTTGGGTGAGGCTGTCCTAAGCATCGTAGGAAGTTTTGAATTCCTGGCTCAGCCCAGGAAATAACTAAAGGCCCTTCCCCTACCACTCTAACCCACTGCTCTCCACCCCCAATTAAACATGCCTTCACACATTTCCAACAGCCTCCTGAATTGAGAAACACGGGTCTACCCAGTCCTATCATTTTACAGGCAAGAGAATATTAGGCACCTTTTTCCTCAGAACTCAGCAAAATCAGGACCCAAATTTTAGAACAAAGTTAGCTTCTGAAATGCCTCTGTTTTTCATTCTTTCAACCAATACTATTTTTTCAGAGTCACATGATATATGTTAAACAAACGTTGTCTGAACCTTGTAGCTGGATCAAGAAAAAATTACGAGCATCTTCAGGTTGTTTATACATGCTCAAGGTTTTGGTGTAATATTTTCTACAAATATTCTGTGGCCTCCCACCTCTTTTTTTTTTTTTTAAGGACTGCAATGTTTGTTTGTTTTTTAATGCTTATTTTTATTGCTTTTGACAGAGAGACAGAGAGAGAGATACAGAGACAGAGAGAAGGAGGGAGGACCAGAATAGTCTCCATAGTTGCACATCATTGGTTTTTCCACATAGTTTCATTCCACAGGTGGGCACAGGGATGCACAGGGCAGGAACTGGGCCAGGGTCTCACCCCGGTGAGAACTGAACTGGGGGCACTGCCCAGTTCAGCATATGGGTCCGCACGGGCCGGGGCCGGGATTCGATCCTCGGTCCCCGGGGCTACAAAGTGAGTGCTTAACTCACTGAGCCATCCCGATTTCCCCTGAAAGTCCTTTAATAACAAGAAATTCGGCTTCCTTCCACACTCATTATCTCTGCACTTTTGTCAGGCATCTCCTAGGAGAGTTATTGTCACCTCATTAAGTAGGGATGACAGAAACTAAATATTTGGCACAAAAAGCTTTGGATCTTCTTATGACCTAAGCTGTATATCATTTATCCTGACTTGGTCACCAAAATCACATTTCAGAACTCATTTGCATTCATACACCTGATCAGCTGTCTTCACTTGAATGCTCTTCAGATGAGGAAGAATCAGTTACCCTAATTACTAGTGTAGTTGAGAGCTTTTAGTTCTTGAGTGACTCTTTTGCTTAATACTAAATGGTATAGTCAATATTGAGAGTGGCACTTTCAAATGGAGTGTTTTGGGGTTTTTTGTTGTTGTTTTTTCTGAAGGAAAATTCAAGTTCTGTGAACCACTGTTTTTTATGGGAGTATCTAGAGTAAAGTTGGTCTGTTAACTGGATGGAGGTCCCGATCTCCTCTTGTCATTGTATCAAACAGGTATGTTACACCTTGCGGGAAGGAGAACCATTGAATGTTTTTAGTTTAGGTTTTTTTCTTTTCCTTGCTTGCTCCTTAAGTAAAACCAATCTAGTTTCTTTTTCTGCAGCAAAGGAGGAAGGAACAAACAACAAATTAATCAGACAGGAAGCGAATAACCACAGAAGAACGTCTGCCTCTGACTCAGTATGTCACATTTAACAAGAGGCCAGAGCTTGTCCAAAATGGCTGTCCAAAAACGACCCCACAGTTGCGTTAGAAGATGATGCCTCTTTCAGGGACGGTTTTCTCTCTGGTCTCATATCTCGCTTGCTCTCTGTCTGCCTGTGTCCCTGATCATGCCTTCCTACGGTATCTTTTAACGGTAAGAAAAATTCTATTCAAACTAAATGTATTTCCTTTATCAGCTAGAGGGAAGAACTAAATGGCTTGTTCTGGCCTATAATAGGTCAAGATAAAGTTTAATTTTTTTAGTAGAAGACCATGTGGTCTATTCCTGTTGCACTGAATGTCAGTTTCACCAGTATGGTGATTGCGGGTGATTCGTAACTTGTGTTTTGAGCCAGAATGTAAGCAAGATAATCAGTAGAATTTTTCCCAACCACTGGGCAAGTTTTGATCCACAGGAATCTATTTTCCCATTTAAGCTGGGGGTTTGTATCCGGAAGTATATCCTTTCGGTCTGTGGTACAGTTGTCCACAACATTGCCTTTAATCTGTCGCTTTGGCCAGCAACAGTCAGTGCATAAATGGAGTCAATGGAAGCTTCAGCGGAAAGCACTGTGGAACTGAACTGTTGTCATTCTATTGCTACAGACATGTTACTTAAATTAGGAAGACAGCAGTTTCTCTTTAGAATCATTCTCTTCAACATCCTAACAGTACAGTGCACAACCACTATTGCTAACTGGGTTCTATAGCATTTGTTACAAATAGTTATAACTATTTACATTTAATATGATGAATATTTTGCCATAAAATATTGTAGTTTTAACTTTTCAAGTCATGTACCCAGAGACCTACAGAGCAGGATTAAGGAAACTTTTGTATCAAAAAAGGTTTTTTTTCTCTTGGGCACATATGAAAAAGCAATTTGACTTGTATTCCTTTTTTTCCTATCAAGAAATATAAAAGAAAGATTTAAAATATTAAGAAGGCACATGGCAGTTCAGTCAATAAATACAAGCTCTTTTAAATAATTCAGTGGCATAACTAGGGTATGCAATCGAAAATGGGAAAGTGGTAAAATGACAAAAAGGCTGCAGGAAGATTTTGATTAGGAAAAGTACAACAGGTTGGTAGAAAGATATAGGTGACAAGACGTGAGGAAAAATAAGACAGGATCGTGAGAGCGGACGACAAGGAGGCTGGGAAAGGTTTTCAGGTCAATTCATGGGGAAACCATACCCTTATTAGTCACATGGATTGTGGGTTTTAAGTATTATAGTGTTAACTTCAAAAGTTATGTTGCTTCTGAACTGGAACATCATCTAGTCAAAACTCTTTTGTAATCTAAAGAGGTTTAAATGATTTAACTAGAATCACAGTCAGGTTTTCTAATGCTCTCTGAAAAGTCTATCTGTGGGTTAATTGTAAACAACTCTTCAATTACTCTAATATCTACACTGTTAAGGATTACACATACTGTGGAGAAACTGCAATATTCGGAGAAGTCTCCATGCTGAAAATTAGTCCAGCAACAATTTCACCCTGATCATTGATGAAATCTAATTCTAGATCTGGCCTATCGGCTAGAAGTCCTCCAACCATGTTAAAATCTAAGGTGAAGTGTGCTGCCGAATTCCTGGAACTTTCAAGTTTTATGCCCTTTTGAAAGCCTGCTTGACATTTCATAAACATACCATTTACATAGGAAGTTTCTGGCTGTTTAAATTGTGATACATTTCTGCTTTAAGGTTGACTCATTTTTGTTTTACCAAATTGTCATATATTTACTTCTTGTTGGAAAGAGCGTTTCCCCTGATTCTTATAAATACTTTCATCTGTATTTTGCAACTCTTACTCCTGAAAATTAAAACTCAGAAAAAAAAAGAAATCCTAGACTAAGGAATGCCTTAATTCAGGGTTGTCCAATTTTTGGCTTCCCTGAGCCTCACTGGAAGAAGAATTGTCTTGGGCCACAAATAAAATATATTAACACTAACTATAGCTGATGAGCTAAAAAAAAAAGAAAAATCTTATAATGTTTTAAGAAAGTTTATGAATTGTGTTGGGCCACATTCAAAGCTGTCCTGGGCCACATGTGGCCCGCAAGCCGTGGTTTAGACAAGCTTGCCTTAAATAGTATGCTTTTCTGAGAAATTTAAAATGTATTTTATATACACTTCCCTTTACCATTCATTTGTAATACAGAGGTTTGCAGGGGTGTGTACATGTGGACTAAGGTTTAAGTCAACTCATGATTTCTATTTCTCATGGTTTAAATAGGGAGGAAGACAGTAACATTTATTGAGCACTTAGTATGTGTTAGGCTCTTTATTTTCACTTCTTTTATTTTTTTAAAAATTGCTAAAGTTATTAAGCACTTGCCTTATTTAACTCTTGAATAACCTTAATGAGTAGGCATTACTTTCCCCATTTTATTGTGGGAACTGGACTCAAAGGCTAAGTAATTTGCCCAAGGCCACTAACTGTGGAGAAAGTGTTCTGTAATTTCAAGAGATTTAGTTTTTATAAGTGCAGTTTAGAGGCAACAAGATGTCTTTTTCCATTCCTGGGAATCTGGAATTACACAAATGCTTTGGTTTAAATGTCACAGCAACAGTAAGTAGCTTTTAAGAGAATAATCTCAAGTAAGACCTTTTTCTTTCTAAGTCTTCTGACCTTTTCAGAAGTAAATTTGGTGACAGTTCTAACTTATAAAAGAAGGCTCCACTTCCAACAATAAATGAACAAAATATATCAAATGTGTTAACATGTCTGTGTGATTGTGTGTGTGTGCTTGTGAGAGAGAGTATTGTGTGTGTGTGTGTGTGTGTGTGTAGTGGGGAACAGGGGTAGATTTTAAACTTCTGGTAAAACTGAAGGTGGTGCTGAGGATTTAGAAAAACTTCAGCTTTGAGAGACTTGAGCCCCTTAAAGAGAATACTTGAAAGAGATGGGAAGCAGTGGAAGGAAAACCAATACTTTGTAGTTATGTGGATCAAGTAGAAAAGGGTTTCCCTTCCCTTTCCCACAATTAAACAACAACAGGTAAGGTGTCATTCAACTTTCCTTCATTTCCTCACTTTTAGAAAGGTTTGATGTCTATAAATTCACATTAGTTTTTCAATCAAACATATGACAGCAAATTAAAAAAATAATTTTACTTTATAGTAACCTTTATTTCCCCAGCAGATAGTCTTAGCATAAAATTGTGAGTGGTATCATACTAAGCATAATGACATTGTCGAGTTTTCAAAAGGGCTTCTCTGAAAAATGCCCTTTCTATCCTCCCAAATTAATCAACTCTTCATATAAATAAACTCTAAAAGAAGTCTTTCTAAAATAGCCAAAGATCCTCTCTGTACAGCTGACACAAATCTTTACCATTGAGAAGGTAGCCACTATGCAGAAATAACAAGCTGAATGATGTTTAACCCAAAAGGTAGCAGGTACATTTTAAGAAATGAGGGTTTCCAGAAAGCATGTGTTGTGCATCCCATGCAGATAGAGGATAACAGTAACTAACTAGATGGGGCTGCTGCTCGCTTATGATAAAGGGATGCTTGTTTCTCTTCTCTGCCTTTTACTTCCTCATGGGTTGAGCAGCCTTTTCTTTTCTCTTGTACTGGCATTGCCTCATTGCCTGCAGCCCTCTGAGCTTGGACCTGAGAAGAGGAAGAGTAACAATAATAGAAACAAACGTTATGCAAAGATATTAAATTTTCTCAAATGGCCAAAGGACATGCTGGGGCAGTTGAGGTGAGGGGTGGGGGCATAGAGAGGCTGCGTTGTGACTGGTGTCACAAAATAGAAACTATAGGCAACTGCAGCTGTGAAAAGATTGTGCTAAAGAAACAGGATGGCTGTGGTTTGCAGTGAGCATCAATTTTCCTGTTGAGCATTTTTACAGGAAGTTGAAGAACAAAGCCAACTTCATCTTAATTAGTTGTAATGGTTTTTAAGCCTTGTACACATCCTACTAAGTTTGCAACATGGGGGAGCCTCTAAACAATAGAATCCAGAATAATTGAGTAGGAATCCCAAAACTTTGGGCTTTTTAAAAATTCTGGATTGGCAGCAATTTGAGTTTGGTAAATGACTTTATGGTGTAACTTGGAGTGGATTCATTGCCTTTATAATTGGATCTTTTTTTATGGTTATAATAGCACAATATGAATGGCAACACCTTTTCTTATTAAAACACTGTTGAGTTATATGTATTATAAATTTCCTTCTGTTAGTATTTATTGATCAATTGTGTGTATGTATATACAGACAAGTGTAGGTGTGTGTGCATATGTGTCTGTCTGTGTATTTATAAGCTAAAAGGATATACATCAAAATGTTAATAAGAATTATCTGGGTATTATTAACCCAACCCTTTTCACCTAAAACTTAATTACTAACAAATGCTTCCATCAGTGGTTAAATACAATTGTGTTTTATTTTCATCTCTGTATATTTCTTTGTTGTCTATTGTTTTCTAAATGAATAAATGCTAGTTTTGGAAGCAGAAAAAAAATTTAACCTGAAGAAGCCAAGAGCACGTGGGACATACATACATAAAAATAATTTAAGAACATTATATATAAAATCACATTAAATGAATGTAAATAAAAATAAGATACAGAATAAAAGTAATGAGGGCCAGAGAGCATTTGACCTTTGGATCTGTCCAGTTGTGTTATTTTCTCTCATAGCTCCCACCACCCCATCTTCCACACACAGACTGAATAAAATATTACTCTATTGATTCAACCTTGAAAAAAAAGTTTTTAATTTTCTCCCATTTATTTTAGGTAGGATAGTATCTAAGGGTGACTTTTGGCAAGATTTATATAGCAAAATTCTTTATATTTTGAATAGTCCAAAGTGGTAATAAAACATGACTAGATAAACCTGCTTCTTACCGTCTCTAATAGAACTTGGCTGATTCACTGCTCACCCCCTCCCCACACACAGTCAGGATTAGAGGCAGCCTTCTGAAGATTCTCAGATGTTTTCATTGGACATCATTGGAAATCGCTTCCCTCTTCATGTTATGTAGTATGAGCCTCACATAGCACAGTCTAGAATGAATTTATCATTGGCTATGAGAAACTCAGAAACACTTTATTTAAATAACTAGCCAATTCTTTTGATCCTGAGGATGTGGATCATTTTACATTTAGAGATAATTCTGCTTTCTTAGATATTGAAGAAGAAACCATAAGTTTCCTGGGACAAGTCCTTACTGAACTGTGGGCTCTCTCTGAGCCTGTAGTTGGCTGGCCATGCCTTTGGGGAGAATATGTCCTCTGTAGTGTGGTGAGTATGCTGAGTAATCCAGTCTTTCTCACACGTGTCCCTTGTAACCAGTATTAACATATTTAGTACATGGCTCTGAGTCACAAGATGGGCATCTTGTGGGCAACCTGGTTGTTCTAGAAACAGTGTGTGATGCTGTCTAATGTGAATATTAATCCATGATGTTGACCTAATGGCATTATAGTAAAACCAACAAAGACAACTGTTCTTATATAGAACTAGGAAATTCCAGAACTTGTAAATATTGGTGTATTGTGTGTGTGTGTGTGGGCGTGCATGTAGGCAACGAAGAAAAACCAACTAATAAATTTTTAAGGCATTTACGCAAAATATTCTGCTCTGTTTTCTTAACGCATAGAGCCAAACCTTTTATAAAAGGTTTATTAGATGCCTCATCTCACTTCAATAGAGTTCCACCTAAAATTTGAAGATTTTTGAATGATTTATTTCATTATTAAATAAAACTTTGGCACTCACATACCCTAAAGTTCAGGTTGGTTTTTGTTTTTTTTGGTTTTTTTAAATATCTTTAATATATGACAATCCAGAGATATTTGGGACGAGAAATCAATTGATGGATATTTTATTCAGAAGGCATTATTTTACAACTTCTACAATGGATAATAGACAGACAAGTATTGTTAAAACTCTGTTTGCTGGGACTGCCATAACAAAACCCCAGATTGGGTGTCTCACGGTTTGGTACTTCCCGATGACTCTCTTCTTGGCCATCTTCTCCCTGTGTCCCCCTTGGGCCTTTTCTCTGTGCTCATACATCCCTGGTTTCTCTTCCTCTTCTTACAAGGACCCCCATTGTATTGGATTTTGACTCATCCTAATGGTCTCATTTTTTTTTTAAGATTTATTTTATTGTTTTTTGAAAGAGACAGGGAGAGACAGAGACAGAGAGAGACAGAGAGACAGAGAGAAGGGGGAGGGCCCAGAACAGTCTCCATAGTTGTACGTCATCAGTTTTTGACATGATTTTGTTTTACACAGGTGGGAGGAAGCTGCATAGCGTGGGAGCTAGGTGGGGGAGCCTCCCACATGGGATGCACACCACCTCTTAATGGTCTCATTTTAACCTAATCACTTCTCTAAGGGCCTTATCTCCAAATACAACCACATTCTGAGGTACTAGGAGTTGAGGCTTCAACATATGAAATTTGGAAGGGACACAATTCAACCCATAACACTGTATGAAAACAGAAAAGCCTTTTCCATCCCTGCAGTTTTCTTTGTGCACATAAAATTCAACACACAAGGTGAACAATTTAGAAAAGTCTGGCTTTTCTCCCTGTGATGAAAGTTATTTAAACAATGGAGTGATTCTCTTACATAAGTTAATTCTCAAAAGCATGTGTTCTTAAAACGTTCAGTGCCTGGGGCGGGGGTGGGGTAGGAGGGCAAGGATCAGCAAATGGGTGGGTGAGTGACCCTCCAGCTTCAGGGAGGCAGGCAGCACACAGCGATCTCAAAGTGCACACGGCTGATTCTGATGCACGAGGCCACCCACACTGTGCAAACCCCTGCCTTAGTCTTTTCCCTTGTTTGAGGGCCCCACTGGGCCCCCGGAATGGGCTGCCTTTCCTGCTGAGCTCCCATCTCCCAAGGGAGGAACCACACACCACAAGGCTGAGGCTTCAGGCCACCTCATTTCCATCCAGTGCAACTCCACCCACAGAGGACTCTGGGCAAAGCAGGGGCCTCAACTGAGGCGTCCGCTCATCCCCTCCTCTGCCTGGTGCTGGAGCAGGACCTGTGCTCACCTTCAAGGAAGACCGATCTAGACCCACCTGTCGATTTTCTACCAGATATGCTGAGAGCTTGACCCCATTTCATTTCACCCTCCCAGCAACCCTCATTTAACAGAAGGGAAGGGGAAGCTCCAAGAAGTCAGAGTCTTATCCCAGGTTATTAGCACAGCAAAGATTCAGAATCCTGTTTGCCTGATGCAGGTCTCACTTTTTCTCTCCGGGATTCTAACCGTTTTCAATTCCATAGACCATGCTGGTGTCTGGTAAAGCCAAAGGACTCCTTCTCGGACTGTTGTTTAAGGCATAACACAGAATACCGAGGAATACCAAAGAAACTAACTATGTTGAGCTATGTACAAACAAAGGATCAAAATATTGCCAGATTGTAAAAGAGATCTGCAACAATTGTAACGTGATCAAATATCATGTATAAAAACTATTGTGAAAAAGTTTCAGGCACTGTGATTTGTGGCCTACATTCACAAATGAAGGAAATTCTGAACTTTAGTTAGTGCTTAGAGGAAGAAAATATGTTCTTTTTTCTATCCCAGCTTACAAACCCCTGGATTTACTCCACAGATCCTGCAGGTATAAGGATCAGGTTAGGAATGCTTGGTCCGTTCAGATCTAGGCCCTTCAGTAAAGCCCAGTTCTGGTTCTGATGTGGGTTGTTAACTCCAGGACAGGAGGGAAGCCAGGGCTCTCCCAAGGTCTTGGGTTCCACGGGCCAACTCAGGGACTAAAACAAGTCTCAGTACTTCATGCTTGCAAGCATTTTAACGCAGGGCTACTTCTTTGCCAAACCTCAATGCACAAGCACTTATGCTGGGAGCCATTCCAATGGCCAGCACATGGCTTATTTGTGTAACACCTGGCTTTTTCACACCACACATAGTTTATGAGAACCCTACTTTGTGCCAGCTATTGGGGAGACCCGGTGGCTTTCACAGTCAGGTGGGAAGACAGCCAAGAACCGGGCCAGGCATGGGGGACATGCAATTGGTTGTCTTTGACCCATGTGGTGAGGGGGCAGAATTGGAGTCTGGGGTTTCTTACCAACCTCCCTCAAGGCCGCCACCTTGAGACATCTATGCAAGCAGCTATTCAGCGAGGAAGGAGCAAAGACAGAGGCCTCTGTAATCCTCTTTCAGCACTGAGATGGGAGTGGGAGTGGTTTATCTGGACAAGAGTACAGAGAGGGGCAGGCAAAGCAGCAGCAGGCGGAGAGAAAAGGTACAGCTGACCCTCAAACAACATGGGTTTGAACTGCGCGGGTCCACTTATGTGTGGATTTTCTTATTTCAATAAACACTATAAATGTATTTTCCTTATGATTTTCTTAACATGCTCTTTTCTCTAGCTTACTTTACTATAAAATATAGTATATAATACCTATAACGTACAAACTATGTGTTAATTGACTGTTTATGCTATCAGTAAATTCTCTAGTCACCGGTAGGCTATTAGTAGTTAAGTTTTGTCTTCTGGGTTTAGAGTGGAATGGATAATTTGGTAATTTGGCTTTGTCTTCTCCAGTCCTCTGGTTGGGAACTTTTCTTCTTTTATGTCAATAGGCATAAAAATCTTGTGCATGTATAATAATATGTAGCATTCACAAAGATAT
>PVKE010008997.1:0-46042 GCA_004027555.1 Craseonycteris thonglongyai | reverse complement strand
AAAAAAAAAAAAAAAAGAAAAAAAAAATGATTACATAAGAATTTATCAGGAAGAGGACCAAAGGTGAGGCAGGGAAAAGCAGGTATAATACAGGAGAGAACTGGCACGTTTGGAGTTCTAGGGAATTTAAGGCATATATTTTATGGTAAATGTCACTTCTTGAAGCTTCACTCAGGGTCTCCATATGGCCTAACTGTCTACTTTGTTTCTGGCTTCTACCAAGCTCAGATCTGACACCAGAGCAGTGGACCCACCTCCCTCAAGGCTTTTCATTTTACACTCAAGTGTTTGGATACTCTCCCAAAGCAGGGACGGATATTAAAAGACTGTTTCACTGGGGAGTAACATGATCAGATGTGTGTATTCTCGGATCAATTATCTGTCGTGGGTAAACAGTAGTGAAGGGAAGGAGTACAGAGTAATAAGAATCAGGGCAAAGGATAACCAGTTCAGGATGCTGTTTCTTGGGTTTTGAAAGGGAACAACTTCAGAAAACAGCTATGCTCAGTTAATGGTGACTTTGAGTTCCCGTAACTGTTTAGAGCCTAGAAAGTTGAAAAGACAATCATAGTCCTGAGGACCACATATACCTGACCATGGCCTGCACAAAGCTGTAGGAACCTGGACCATATTGCCTGGGTCCGAATCCCAGCTCTGCCACTTAATTCACTATATATATATATATACAAGTTTTATAAACTATGTCTGCATTTTTTTCATCTCCACTAACGTTACCTCTTTTATGGAGTCACCATGATGGTTGACATGCATTAATATATGTTACATATTAATATATGTAATGCCCATAGAAGACTGTCTGGCACATAGTAATGACATTTAATAACATTAGTTATTATCACCCCAGCAGTTTCCTAAAGTGTTTTCTAGTGAGGACAGCTGCCTTTCATTTATCAGAGCCCTGGGATCTCAAGAAATAAGGAGAAAGAAATGTATTTATTAAGGTTGCTGATTAAAGTTGGAAAAGACACACTGCTACCAGGAACTTCAGCCTCTGCCTAGCCCCTTGCCCAACTTTCTCCTCCCCCTTCCTCAGTTAGAATGGTGAGCTGGGCAAGGGAATCCCTTGTGCTTAGAACTAATAGAGGCACCCATAGTCATCTCAGTAAACTACCCATTTAAGGCTGGGTTTCTATTACAGCCGATCTTATCCTTTGGCTCCAGCATTGGACTTAAACACCTTCAGCAGTGGGAAACTCACACCGTCCACATCCTCAAACAACCCACAGTCTAGTGGAAGCACAGCCATAAATTATATACATATATATATATATATATATATATACACACACACACACACACACACATACACATATATACACACACACATATACATACGTACATACACACACACACCATAATAAGTGGTATAATAGAAGCCAACTTGAGAGTTATAAAAAGGAAGGACTAATCTACCTTGGGGTACATAGGCAAAGATTAACTAAGACAATTAGATCTGTGATGAATCTTAGTCTTATCTTGCCAGGCAGAGAAGCTGGAGACATGCATTTGATGCAAAGGAAACAGCCAACAAAGGCTTGTTTGGAAAACAATGATAGCTGGAGAATAGGTTGAGGAGTGGTAGGGGGTAGTAATAAGAAGAGATAGAAGTTTGGGCAGGGGAAGTAGGTTTCAAATCCTTCAAAGCATTGCTAAGGTCTTTATAACTATCCTGAAGGCAAGGGGAGACTTTGAAGATTCCTTAAAAGAAAAACATAATCAGATTGTTGGTTTAGAAAATATCTGTGATGCTACTATGGATGAAAGAGGGTAGGACTATTGTAAAGCCCCCTGGACATAATAAGGAAGTAAAACCTCTGAGACACAACATTTAAAACCACAGTGAAAATGCAAATATGATCCTAACTTTTAAAATGCAAAATCCAAAACAACATGCAATTAAATGCTTTCCTTGGGATTATGACTATAATCAAGAAACTTTTTATTCGAGGATTTTTCTGCTTACCTGTATTTTATGTTCATCCAGAACACTACTTCACAGACATGAACATTCAGAAAATATGCCTGTCATTTAGCCCAAAACAAAATAGAGAAGTGAAAAGATCGAACTAAGAAAACCTTTTTTTCCCAGTTGGAATGGCTAGAGAGGCAAAGTGTATATTGTGTGAAAAGAATTGTTCTGTCAATCTCTACAAATGTTTTCATTTCTGTGAAAAATCAGTGTGCATTGCTCGACATATGTGCCCATCAATCTCTACCAGTTTGAGGTAAGAATTAGTCTAGTAAAATTTCCCAGTAGAATAATAAATGCTAAAATGTCACTTTCTAAAACTGAGAATTTTATTTCACAAAGGTAAATTTAAAGCACAAGTTTAGAATTAAAAACAAACAAAAACTTTATGAAAATGCAATATATTTTGTAAGTAAAATGCATTAATAATGTTTCACAGATGTTTTTTCTCCTGATGTTATTAAGCATTAAAAGAAAATTTAAATGTTCATTAAGGACATTTAGGTTAAGATCGAGACCAGGAAGTATGTAATTAATTATCATATAATGTTCATGCTTTAGTCTCTTTGTCATAATTTTTGTAAAACTGATCATTTGCTGCTACACTGATTTTAAATGCTTGTAACCTGAAATTTAAAACCCAAAATTAAATCTCTTTATTAAAAAATTTTTAAGTTAAATATTCTTAATATACTTTATACAGCACTTAACAATATAGAGCCCATAACTTATTGTTTAAAAAAATTCAATGTGCCTCCCATTCCCAAAATGTTAATGAGTAGCTATTCTTATAAATATTGGGGGGAGAAAAAGATGACAAGAAAGGTAAACAGAAATGACAGACTAACTAAGATTTTATGTTCAACACCAACAGAAATCAAAAGAGAACATTCTTGGGTATCATTCTGTCAAAAGAGACATTGAATATTTTCCTTTTTATACTCTAAATTACTAATGTTTAAGGTCTGTGCCTTACTGGGTTCTCTACACATAAGAGAAATTTAGTTTTAACCCTGAATGAAACCAACTCTCCTTGTTTGGGAGTCCCAGTTACACCCCCTGGGAAGACTGGCTACTCCTGTCAACGATGTCACAAAACGTCTGGGCTCCTTGGGTGGCTCTGCTGTTTTGCATCAATTCTAACAACTTCACTCAGACACAGGGAATGGCAGCATTCAGCATGTGTGCACAGATAGCCCGTATTACAGACGCACAAAAAAGTAATGACATTGAATTTACACAGGGGAAATATCCACATTGCATTTTCTAACATAGTTGTGTCTTTTTTCTTCCCATTCAGACTAGAGAAGAAATTTTTCTTCTTTCCTAAGGCAAGTTCCTGGTATTATTATTCTATTTAAACCTTGTTTTACTATAAGAACTAACATTTTCACATTTGTTCATATCTCAGTAAAAATGACGGTCTATTGCCAAAAACCATTTTGAATTTGCTCATC
Organism: Craseonycteris thonglongyai; assembly: GCA_004027555.1. Taxonomy (NCBI): domain Eukaryota; kingdom Metazoa; phylum Chordata; class Mammalia; order Chiroptera; family Craseonycteridae; genus Craseonycteris; species Craseonycteris thonglongyai. The sequence continues at coordinate 42,595 of PVKE010008997.1, read as the reverse complement.
CTTTTCTCAACCTACTTTCTAAGTTTGTATGGAATCCCCCCAAGTTTAGACATAAAGAATGCAGTGGAACCACTGAAGTTAAACTTCACAGTAGAACGAAAAGGCAATAAGCCAACGTTCAGGCACAAATTGTTCCAAGTCAAACTTAAATATCTATTTGTGCCTTGGTAATTATTCCTTCTTTTTAATACCGGAAATGAGAAGTCTTCCTTGGAAACCAAGCAACCGTATGGCTTTGAGGCCAAAGGTCATCGGGGTAGGTAACAAGCCTGTTACCTACGTTGCCCACAGTGTGGTGGCACGGGCTCTGGAGAAGTCTGAGGGGTACACTGAGCACTCCAATGGAGTGGCCAGCATGGATGTCGAGATTGCACACTGGGAAGAATCACAGATTGTCATTGGTCATTTCTAGAAAGGGCACATAAATATCCTGGATGTACTTCTCCTTGAAGTTGGATAGGAGTGTGTACAGTAGCTGCCTTCTGCACAAATTGAAATGGCAGTACTTGACACGATTCCAAAAACATAAATTGCATGGAGACCCTGAGGGAATCTGGAAATTGGTAGATTTCATTTGGAACTGAAGTATTTCATAAGGAAATTGGCTGAAGTCAAACTACACTGTTTATTCCATTTTTGAATCTTTGACAGGAAAAATGTGCCCTGTGCCATGGTCACGAGATCCACTGATGAGGATGCATCTTGACTGAAGTTAATGCAGTACCTACTTGCTGCTTGATACCTTCTTCATAGTTCCTGGATTAAATGCGCTGACGACACAGCAAATTATTTTCATGAGAGTCCCTTTATCAGATAACAATCCTGTTCCCAGTGGGTTGAGAACAATGCAGCTCAGGCTGCCCTTGTGTGCAGGCATGTTCACGGGCAGCTCCTTGACTCTGATCAGGGCTGCAGACTGCACACAACCCATGTGCTTGCTTAGGAAGGCCAGGAAGAAATCACTCCTACTGTGACACAAGACACAAAGGCCTTTACTTTAGGGTTATATCAGGATCCAAAGACATGCGACTGATGGGAATTGTGTGTGCATGTGAACACCTTAAGCACAGGGTCCAAAATGACCACAATTCTATCTCAGCTCAATTTAACCACCTTGACTTCTGTAAAATACTCAACTTAATAGCCGCCTTCTTTTTCAGATCATTCAAGATTATTATTTTATTGGGAGAGTGTTTCAGCTTTTTTTTCCTACCCTTAACTAAAGCAAAATAGTTGCAGCAAAATGCCTCTTGGGGAGATCTTGAAGGAGGGTCAGGCTGCCCCAGTGCTGGAAGTGTGTGTTCCTCAGGGAGCCCTCCTACTACTCAGTGCATCCACCTGGCAACGCAACAGGCAGGGCAGGGCTACGTTTTTGTTGTTGTTGTTGCTGTTGTTGTTGTTTTAATTACTGTTGCTTTTACTTTATACATTCAAAAACAACGTGATATTGACATTAAATTCTTTCCAAATTATGATGATTTGGTTTAAGGTAATGCCTATGGGCTTTCTGGGAAATGATTACCCCAGTAAGTCTAGTTAAGAATTATTTTTCTTCTAATGAGAGCTTTTAAGAGTAACTCTCTTAGCAACTTTCCAATATGTAGTATAATACTATTGCTAGCTATGCTCACCACAGTGTACATTGTATCTCTACGACCTAACTAGTTTATAACTGTAAGCCTGAACCTTTTGACTCCCTTTACCCGTTTTGCCCCCTGAGCCCCGCCTCTGGCAACTGTCAGTCTGTTCTCTGTCGAAGAGATTGGTTTTTTTGTTGTTTGGCTGCTTTTAGATTCCATGTATAAGTAAGATCATACAGTATTTGTCTTTCTCTGTCTGACTTAGGTCACTTAGCATAATGTCCTTAAAGTTCATCCATGTTGTCACAAATGGCAAGATTTCATTCTTTAATATGGCTGAGTAGTAATATTCACATATATAAATAATTTTTTATCAATTTATTCATTGTTTCTATATCTTGGCTATGTAAACAATGCAGCCATAAACATAGGGTTGCATATATATATATATATATATATATATATATATATATATATATATTTTTTTTTTTTTTTTTTAAGATTTATTTTATTGATTTTTGACAGAGAGAAACAGAGACAGAGACTGAGACAGAGAGAAGGCGGAGGGCCCAGAGCAGTCTCCATAGTTGATATTAGTTTTCCATATACCAGTTTCACTCCACAGGTGGGCACAGGGCTGCGCAGGGCAAAAACTGGGCCAGGAGCCTCCCACATAGGCCCCGGCAAAAACTGAACTGGGGGCACACCGCAGTTCAGCATGTGGGTCCACATGAGCCGGAGCCAGGATTCGATCCTTGGTCCCCGGGGCTTCAAAGCGAGCACTTTACCCGCTGAGCCATCCCAGCTTTCCCACATATATATTTTTGAGTTAGCGTTTTTCATTTTCTTTGGATAAATACCCAGAAGTGGAATTGTTGGGTTGTAGAACAGTTCTATTTTTAATTTTTTGAGGAACCTCTATGCTGTTTTCCATAGTGGCTGCATCAATTTACATTCCCACCAACAGTGAATGAGGGTTCCCTTTTTCCAAATCCTTACTATTTATTTCTTGTCTTTTAAATAACAGCCAGTCAGTGTGGGGATTCCTCAAAAAACTAGGAATGGAATTTCCATATGACCCAGCAATCCCTGTCCTGAGTATCTACCCAAAAAACCTGAAAACCTTAATCTGGAAAGATACACGTACTCCAATGTTCATCACAGCACTGTTCATGGTGGCCAAGTTGTGGGATCAACCAAAGTGTCCTCCGATAGATGACTGGATAAAGAAGTTGTGGTATATTTATACAATGGAATACTACTCAGCACTAAGAAAGGATGAAATACAGCAATTTGTGACAACATGGATGGACCTTGCAAACATCTTATTAAGCGAAATAAGTCAGAATAAAAGAATCAAGAAACATATGACATCACTTATAGGTGGAATATAAAACTGAAAGGAACAAAGAAACAAGACTCATGGACACAATCAATTGTTTAGTGGTTACCTGAGGGTAAGGGGGGAGGTGGGTGGGAGAGATGTGGGGGCAGTACGGAGGGGGAATCAAACATGGTGATGAAAAGTGAGCTGATTCTGGGTGGTGAGCACATAATGCGATGTATAGACAATGTAATGTAGAATTGTACACCTGGAAACAATGTAATTGATATCAACTAATGTCACCCCAATAAAATTAACAAAAAATAAAAAAATAACAGCCAGTCTAACAGGTGTGAGGTGGTATCTCATTGTGGTTATAATTTGCATTTTCCTGACGATTAGGGATGTTGAACATATTTTCATGGACCTCTTGGCCTTCTTCTGTCTTTGGGAAAATGTCTTTTCAGATTGTCTGCCTAGTTTTTCTTTTTTTTGTTGTTATTTTATTTATTTATTTATTTATTTATTGCTATTGAGTTATTTGAGTTTTTACGTATTTTTTGTCATTAATCTCTTATCAGATATATGATTTGTATTGTCTTCCATTCAGTAGATTGTCTTTATTTTGTTGATGGTTTTCTTTGCTGTGAAGAAACGTTTTCATTTGATACAGTCCTGTTTGCTTTTTATTGTCCTGCTTTGGGTGTCAAATCCAAAGAGTCTTCACCAAGCTGGATGTCAGGGAGCTTACTGCCTATGTTTTCTTCTAGGAATTTTATAGTTTCAGGTCTTACATTCAAGTCTTTAATTCACTTGAGTTAATTTTTGTATATAGTGTAAGATAGTGGTCCAGTTTCATTCTTTTGCATGTGGCTATGCAGTTTCCTCAACACCATTTATTACACAGATTGTATTTCCTCATTCTATACTCTTGGCTCCTTTGTCATAAATCAATTGACTATGCATGAGTTTATTTCTGGGTTGTATATTCTGTTACATTGATCTATGTGTGCTTGCTTTTTATGTGCAAACCATACTGTTTTTATTACTGTAGCTTTGTAATATAGTTTGAAATCAGGGAATGTGAAGCCTCCAGCTTTGTCCTTCTTTCTCACAATTGCTTTGGCTATTCAGGCTCTTTTGTAATTCCATACAAATTTTAGGATTATTTGATCTATTTTTGTGAAAATGCCATTGGAATTTCAAAAGGAGTTGCACTGAATCTGTAAGTTCTTTTGGGTAGAATGGACATTTTAACAATATTAATTCTTCTAATCCATGATCATGGAATATCTTTTCACTTATTTGTGTCTTCTTTGATTTCTTTCATCGATGTCTTTTTTTTTTTAATATATTTTTATTTATTTTTATTTTTGACAGAGAGAGAGAGAGAGAGACAGAGAGAGAACTGAACTGGGGGAGCTCCCAGTTCAGCATATGGTTCCACACGGGCCGGGGCCGGGATACGATCCTTGGTCCCCGGCGCTGCAAAGTGAGCGCTTAACCCACTGAGCCATCCCGGCTTCCCCTCATCGATGTCTTAAGGCTTTCAGTATATGTCATTTAGCTCCCTGGTTCAATTTATTCCTAGATTTTTTTTTTAATGCAATTGTAAATGGGATTGTTTTTTTAATTTCTCTTTCCAATAGTTCATTATTAGCGTATACAAATGCAACAGATTTCTGAATAATGATTTTGTATCCTACTACTTTACTAAATTCACTTATCAATTTTAACAGTTTTTTGTTTGTTTATTTTGAGGTGTCTTTATGGTTTTCTCTATATAGTATCACGTCACCTACAAAGAGAAACAATTTTACTTTCTCCTTACCAATTTGGATGCTTTTTATTTGTCTTTCTTTTTTTTTTTTGAACTGAACGGGGGCCTCACCGCATTTGGGAAGCACACCCCAGTTTAGCATGTGGGTCCGCCTGGGCCGGAGCCGGGATTTGATCCTCGGTCTTTGGGGCTTCAAAGCGAGCGCTTAACCCGCTGAGTCATCCCAGCTTTCCCTATTTGTCTTTCTTGCCTAGTTCCTCTGGCTAAGGCTTCCAGAATTAAGTTAAATAAAAGTGGTAAGAGTGGCTGTGTTAATTAAGTTTATAAACAATTTTTAGGTGTGTCTGTGAGGGTGTTTCTGGGTGAGAGTCATATTTGAATTGCGGACTGAGTAAAGTGGAGTGCCCTCCCCAGTGTGGGTGGGCATCATCCAATCCAGTAAAGGTCTGAATAGAACAAAGGGCAAAAGAAAGGGGAATCTGTCATTTTTTCTGTCCCATTGTTTGTGCTCCTTCCCTCACACTGAGATTTATATCAGCTCCCCAGGTTCTCAGGCCTTCAATTCAAACTGAATTACACCACTGGCTTGCCTGAGTCTCTAGCTAGTAGTTGGCAAATTGTGAGACTTTTCAGTCTTTATAATCGTATGAGTCAATTCTTCATAATAAGTCGCCTTTTATGTCCTACTGGTCTGTTTCTCTGGAGAACCCTAACTATTACAGATACCATAAATAGTTGCTTGTTTGTACTGTTCGCTGGTAATTTTCCACAGCCTTTCTAGAAGGGAGTATGGAAGTACGCTTCAAGCCTTTAAAAATAGGCATGCTTTTTGAAATAACAATTCTACATCTAAGAAGTTATCCAATAAAATTATCAATAGATGAATTTATAGATTTCTCCACACCAACCAACATTTCAGTATAATTTAGAAATCTAAAACACTGTACACAACTTTTTTATTTTTTTAAGGCATAGCTTTTTATTTTGAACAGAACTTAAATGTCTAGTCACTGGGATTTATCAGGGGAATTATGCACCCTTCAATGCTATACTATAAAGGCTATATTTTGACAGAGAAACGTACTCTTGTATTAGTATCATGTACATGAAGTTATAAAACAGAATGCACTTATGTTTCTATTTTTATATGTGATTTTTTTACTTATAAATCTGCATTTCTATAAAGACCAGACTTCTGTTTTAAAGTTAATAGTATGAAAGGGAAGAGAGTAATGGTGAGATGCCTCTCAGAAATGAAAGCTGAATCCATAAATGCCACTGGTTCTAATAACTATCACCAGAGGAGTTAAAAAATTAGAATCAGGAACTATATTTTAAACACTATTTTAAAACCTCAGAACATCTGTTACTTACCCTTTTCAAACACGGCCTCGCTATTCCTCCATAGTAATCATTCATTTAATTAACAAATATTGTTTGAGCCTCTGTTATGTGCCAGGCACTATTTTAGATGTTTGGTCAGAAGCAGTAAAGGAAACAGAAACAGACGTTGCTGTGTGTTAGCATATTCAGGTTCACAGTAATTGACATAAAACAATCGAATATATAAAGTGTCCATGAGTGATAAATGCTATGGAAAAATATAACACAGAGCGAAGAAAACCAGCAGAGATGATAGAAAGGCCAATGACCCTGAGTCAGGTGTGTACTTGGTGGCTTAGGATCAGCAAGGAGATCAAAGAAGCTGGAATAGAGCAAGGTAAAAAAAGTAAGGTAAGAGAAACTCAGAGAAGTAATTGGAGGCCAGATAACACAGTGAGATGAGGGTTAGCAAAAAACTTCTCCAATTATGAAACTTATGTCCAAGTTTTACAAGAAAGCAAGGAGCTAGGCTGATTCTATACAACTTTTTGGATAGTCTAAGGGGAAGGGAATCCCCAAAGGTAATAACTACCAACAGGTGAACAAAACAGGGTGAATATTTGAAGTCTATTGACAGGTATGAAAGGTATATGAAAGCAACTTGAGGCCAAGGGTTTCTTCAAAACCTAAAATGGTTCAGAAATAATTTGCATAATACATATTTTAAATGAAAGCTTATTTTTGAAAATTTGTTAGAAAATATCAATGGATGTTCTCACTGGGTAACTAAGCATGAAGAATAAATATCCTGTGGTTTGCTTCTGGAGTTTTTCTGTCTTCCTCTGTAAAAGAGGCTTGCAATGGTTTGCTATAGACCAAATGGGTAATTTTAATTTTTCTCCTGGACTCAGAAGTGATCCAGATTATCCAGCAGCTGGATTTCTTCCAGTTTGCATTTCATTTGCATTTTAATACAGAGTCAATAGACATAACTGTCTTCTTTGAACATTTTATTCCATTCCTTTACAAAGTAGTTATTCTGATCAGAGGATAAAATAACAATTTGAAATGAAGTCTCTGATGGAAATCAGGCCAATCAATTGAAACAAATTTAAAAAAGAAATTCTACCTCAAGAGGTATGTGTTGTAGAGTAAAATGATACTTCTGCTATATCAGAAAAGATGAATTACATGAATGCTGTCTAAACAAGATACAAAATTTTAAAATATTGGCATGCAAAAACACAGTTTCACCCAGGGGAGGAAAGCCCATTCTGTACAGATGTGATATGTCCTTTTAACCATAAGTGCCTTAAAAGAAGGTTATATATCAATTTGCTAATTCATAAAATGGTATTAGGTATATATTCTGTGCCATGGACTGTGCTTGGCACTATGATAACTCAGTCTAGTGGGGAAGGACGGTAAGTGAACTCCCTGTCATAAACATGATTAAAGAAAGAAGTACACAGGAGTGGGAGGAGTTACTGTATAAACACAGAAAAGACTGGAGAAATAGGATAGGCTTCTTAAAAGAGATATTTCGTAGGAACCCTGAAAATTGGGATTTGAAGGATGGTTCCGTAAGTGGATCCTTGGGACCTAGCTTTCAATATGAACTAAGCCATTATCTAAATTTGTGACTGGAAAGCGGATGATAAGCATGCATGAAGGGAAGAGACAGGAAAAATAAGGATGCTATGAACATGAAGAATGCTTATTACAGCTGGGTAGAAAAGACTGAGGAGGGGAGTTGGGAGTGGGCACCAGATACGTGGTGATAGAAGGAGAGCTGATTCTGGGTGGTGAGCACATAATGCAATGCATAGATGATATAATGTAGAGTTGTACACCTGGAAACTATGTACCGGTAGTTGTTGCCAACTAATGTCACCCCAATAAATTTAACAATAAAAAAAATTGAAAAGATTGAAGGCCTTGAGGAATGTGGTCGTAGCCCTTTACTCTATGCCTGGGAAGCTGCTTGTCCTGGGTTTCTTAGGTTAAAGAGAGGTTGTGCTGTCAATTTTAGTCTTCCCTGCACATCCTCTATTGTCTATGGACTTTTCTAACACTTCCCTAAGATTTTCTGAAAACAAAGTGTCCTCTAATCCATTGATGTTCAATGTGTGATCGCAGCATGTCCCATCACATGATCACTCAAAGTTCTTATTAAAAACGCGGGCCCCTGGGTCTTTCCTCGGGGTAACTGAATCCAAATATCTGAAGCTGGAGTTAGGAGAGCTGTATTTTAACACCTTTATTAGGTGACTCATGGGCACCAACTCATTCTGGTCCACCCATTCCATTCTCCCTGCCATTCAAATACATCTGTACTTCCAAGTAGGGAGACTGTGGGGATTAAACCCCATGGCTCTCAGTTCCCTATTGAGTGTGTTTTACACTCCCCTGTGTAATTTCCTATCTCTCATGCTGCAATTGAAATGTATTTGTTGTTTCCACAAATACACAGAACAACTCTTACGTTAAATGTTAAGAAGCAAAGTCGAAATTTAAGTTGTACATACTGTAATGCTTTCATCCATGAGCAAATACACTCATGAAAAAATACTAAAAGGAAACACAATAAAATGCTAGTCATTTCTGCTTTCATGGAGTATTGCTGATTTTAATCATTTTTCTTTTTCCCATAGTTTTCATCCTCTAAAATAAGCACATTTTGATAATTAAAATTACACAATAACTTCATTCCACCTGGAATGAAATGAAAGTTGAAAGGCAAAAGACATAACGACCCCAAGAGACCTTTCAAAGCCCCCGGTAAACTGTTCTCAAGAAGATTTAAGAGTCTTTTTTGGCTCTGGCCTCCCAGATGGCAGAGATAAGCTCAGTGGTGTCTAATCTCACTTGATTTCTGAAAATTTCCTTTGATCATCAATCTTTGCCCTACTTTTCCTGAAAAATTAAGTCATCAGAAACTCTGACTCAGGGACACAAAGGGTTTGGAAGGTTTCAATTTGGGAGATGAATAAAAATGACAGGGAGTAGTATCTGTTCATTTCTAAAACTCTGTAAATCTTCTTTATGAGGAATTTTAAAGGCAGCCTGTAAATTCTCGATCCAGGATTTAAAAGTTGATGGGGATAAAAAGAAATGAGGATATTCTCACATAGGAACAAAGCCAAAATTTTTTTAGAGTTTGATTTTCTTTTAATGACTATTTTAATTACAAACCAAGTGCTTATTTTTTTAATTAAAAATTTTTATATCATCTTCTATTAGGCACAATTTAGAAAATAAAAAATTTATATCCATAGTCTCACTACATATTATAATTACAGTGTATTTTCTACAATCTGCCTAGGACTGTGATCATAGACTACATATAATTTGGATTCTTATACATCTTTTAAAATTGTTCGAGAGAAGGTGAGAGAGATAGGGAGACCGACAGAGAGAAGTGGAAAGAGCCAAGAGCAGTTTTTATAGTCGTACATCATTAGTTGTGACATGGTTTTATTCCACACATGTAGATGTGGGGTCTCACAGAGCAGGAACTGAATCGGGGGCTCCTTCATGGGGGCAAGAAACTTTGCTGCCATCCCAGTGGTTACCAGCTGTGGCACAGTTCAACACATGGGTTTGCACAGGCCAGGGCCAGGATTTGATCCTCAGACCTCACAGTTGCAAGGTGAGTGCTCAACCTGTTGAGCTATCCTGACAGCCTCTGGATTCTTATAATTTTAATAATATTTTAACATATATATTATTATGCTACTAAGTAGATTTTTAGAAACATCATTGAATCGAAAGATTTCTGACACTGAAATCATCATAGACCTGACCTGTTTAGTTCAAATTATGAATTACCTACAGTAGTAGGCTTTTGGTCTCATGACATATTTCAATATTCAAGAGCATCTGAATCCTATTGTCTATCATCCTATTATATAATTAGTCACACCTAGGGGAAGCAATGATAAGGGACTGCCCAAAGTTAAGTGAAAAAAATTATTTTCCATCTTCATGACGATATCTCTCATGGATGGAGATTTCACATAAAAAATCTTATGAATAAACAATAATATGAAGTGTTTACGGTAAATATAAAACTTAACTTGTGCTAATGGATGAATTTAACCAAATTTTTGTAACAGGACTAATCTGTGGATTCTTCCCATTTCTCTGTTTCACTTGAGAAGCTGCAGCCCCTGTAAATGCTGCATAAGGTAAAGAAAACAGCCATCAGGCTTAGGGGATCTTGGGCAACTTTCACTGACCTGAGGCCTAAACTATTTCCAGACGGATCTGGACTCTCTGTGCATCTGGATACTGATATATTACCTAGAAACTTTCCTACTTATTCCTCAATAAATCAGATAGTGTCCAAAGCTAGATAAGTCCTACACTTAGGAAGGCAAAATATTCTGAGATGAATTAAATAGCAGGTAACTACAAATAATACTTAAGAAAACACTGGATGGTAGGAGGCTCTAATAGTGCCTAGTCTTGGAGACCAGAAATACTAGTCCCAGGACATTTGAGTCCAGTACTCCCACTCTTTCAGTAGAGAATTTATCATAGTTTCCCCAATTTTAGTTAAAATCCTCGATAAAAAAATAAATAACTGCCTAAGCAATTTTTTTAACTGAAACTTTCCTTTTTTCTTTTTTTTTTTTCTCTTATGGTAACACATACTCTTTACATTTGAACTTAGATTATCCCACATCAACGACCAAGTTGTTCTTTCTTGGCTTTAGAAAAGATAAAGCTGATTTTTAAAACAAGAAGAGGGCAAAGTGGCTCCCTTCCTAACACTAAGCCTAGTTCCATTGTATTGATATCTCGAAATGAGTCACAGTGAGAGTACTTTAACCCACAGAAATCAGCAAACATTTAAATCAGAGCCCTCACCCACAGCCCAGCTGGCTCGTCTGACCAGACCACCATGGTTTGTAGAGCTCCATGTACAGATAGTGTGGGCATACTCTGATAGACATGCCTTTGCTGGCCTTGAGCTTAATTGGCTCTCACTGGCGGTATGACCTAGTCTAGACTTAACAGCATAACCAGCTTGAAAAGAAAAATGAAAGCCAAATTTCTCACTTATGAGCATTCCAAAGTGACCCAAAGTATAAATCATAGCAAACTCTCTTCCTCCCTAATTCAAAGGAGAAACAAGACAAAGATGAAGAATGAAGAAGAGGAAGAAGTGGAGGAGGAGGTGGATGAGACAAGAAGGGAAAGGAAGAAAAAATAAGGAAGATGAAAAAAGGGCTTGTCAAAAATCCTGCTTTTTCCACGGTGGCCAAAATGTATGGTCATTATTCATCCTTTGTTTCAGAGACACTTTTACTGTGGATTTTATCTCTCATTTTCTCTTTCTTTATGTCAGTATTAGAGTGCCCCATATAGTACAGAAGTATTCTGGACCATGATTTGCTTCTGTACCTCAAAAATCCAAGACTGTTTATTCCTTTGAGGGCTGTAAACTCCACTAATGAGTCATAATAAAATGTTCTATTTCCTAGACGCCGTGACACAAATAAGGGATTCTCAGATGCAAAACAACCAGTTGTAGGCAAACAAAATTAGACAAAAGAGACTGAACTTGAATAATTACTTTTGGAGATATCGTTTAGATCAGACTCATTATAAAGCTGCCTTACAGAAAATTAAATTTATTATTAAACTGCTAACCTGACTCTAATTTCTCAAGAAGCCTTATTATAGTTTATCTCAAGATTAGTATTAGTCAAATACATCATTTTACATATACTCTGTTGAGACTTTCTGACTATCAGATATGTAACTAAATGAAATGTCAAAATTTCTTACTCAGGCAAGTTCAGATTAGACAGTTTAATAAACTATATCAATGGTACAGAACATACTCTACTGTCTCCAGATATATGACAATTTCTATAAGACCGTGCATACTTTCAAGTATTGTTGGTATCCCCATGAATCATAACAAAAAGAAGGCAAAACACAGGTACTATAATTTGCAGTTTGTACCATATTTCAGGTATATTTCTGTTTTGACATTATATTCAGACAAGCAACAACAAGTAATTCTCAGTTACCCTTGGCAATATCACTGAAATTTTTCTAATAAAAAGCAGAAGCAGAAAACATGAAAGGTGAATCCCCAGTCATGCAGGGGTTTTGTTCTATTTTATTCACTGATATAATCCTACTGTTTAGGACAGTACTTAACAGAGTAGGTACTAAATAAATATTTGTTATCTGAATGCATGAACAGAAATTGCAGATTAGTAACTTTACTGTTTCTATGGATTTTGTTGCAGTTTGATAGAACCCACCATGATTCTTTTTTATTTTCCATGGTAACTGTACATTTCTGTCACAGAAAAAGAAAGGAATTCTATAGCCACACAATTCATGATGTATATTAACTGCATTTTCATGAAAACCTCTTTTCATCAAAATTAAGTTCATTATGTTAGAAAACCCCTTAGCTAAAGAACATATCCAACAAAAATTATATCAAAAGACCAATTTGTCTTTACAATCTTGCTTATGTAAATTTTTATTTATGTCATTTCCAGAACTATTCTTTTTCTGTTCACAAAATCATAGCCATTCAAAACAAATAAACAAATACCAAGGAAAGGCTTGTTTTCCATTTTGAAGGGAATGGCCCATAACCCTCTTGCTAACTAAGCTCCTGAGCTCTACTCCCTCTGGCTTTTCACCGATCTGAGCAGCAGCTGCAGACTCACGTGGACACATTCATCTGTTAAGTTAGTACCTGAAAAGAAGAAAATATTCCATATCTATTTCTGGAAGTCTATTAGAAAATGTTTTATGGTTGAAACAAGTGAATAAATACTTTACCAAAGTGCATATATGAGGAGAATCAATTACCTGTGTCAATCAAAGTCTCAATTGTACAGTTAATGAATGCTAATTAGTTGATGAAATATTTATAATTAACTGTGTGCACTCTCCATCATATGCTACTACACCTAGACATCATTTTTTTCACTAAGCCCGACTATAGATGCCTATAAATGAAGTGCATAAAAAATTATCTCACGTGTTAATTTTCAGAAAGATCAAAATATTTAAAATTAAACCTTTTATTTTGAAAATTAAATTTTAAACTTCCCTTTCCAAATCATGAAGTTAAAATTTTTTCTCACTTGTAAATAAGAATGTATGGTTTAAGCATTATGGACACACTCAATGGTTTGGTGGTTACCAGGATGGGGGGGGGCACAGTTGTGGGGGGAGGTGGGAGTGGGCACTAGATATAGGGTGATGGAAAGGGAACTGATACTGGGTGATGGGCACATAATACGATGCATGAATGATGTGATGTGGACTTGTACATCTGTAAACTGTCTAATTGTTACCAACCAATGTAACCTCATCAAATTTAACAATAAATTAAAAAACAAAAACAAAACAAAACAAACAAAAAAGAATGTATGGTTTAGAAAATTTCTGAGCTTCCGGCCCTATGGTAGAAAAATGTGGTTTTAGGTGACAAATTCTCTTAAAATCCCTTACACAAATTATTTAGATCACTGTTTCCCTAATTTGGCTGTATATCAGGATCTCCTGGGAAGCTTTTAAGAATATAGATTCTCAGGATCTGTACTTAGATGAATGGGGACACAACCTTTGAGGGTGGAGCTCAAGAATCTGTATTTAAAAAAAAAATTTTCTCCAGATGGTTTTGATCTTCAACCAAGTTGGGGAATAAAATGCTTTAGATAATTAAGTACTCCCTACCATCACTTGCTATCCCCACTCTTTTTCTCCATGTATTCTAAAAAGCAAACCTACATGAAAATTAAGCCAATTATTAAATTTAGAGAGTTTGAATTGGTCTGACTTAACACATCGTTCAGAAAGGATATACAAATTTCACTCTGGAGGGCCCTCTGGGCAACTCAAAGAGCAGATCTTTCATCATCTATAGTTATTGCAATCCTGGTAGCAGTTCAGAACAGTGTGTCTTTTAATCAGGGCACACATTACAGAGAAAACAGTAAAAATTTTTAAATATGGGCCCAAATGACAAGGCTTGGTGCTCTTGATTGCCAGCTTTGATTTGCGATCTATTGCTTCTCACACATCAGCAACTCTTAGTGTTCTCGATAAAGTCTAGTAATTTATCAGTGATAAGTTCCTTTGAACCACAATGAGATTCTAGCTGTAAAATATAATGAGAACCCACGTCATTTTGGTAGCCTGGATTTCTCCCAGAAATCAGAGCCTGAGATAAATGTTGGAGTGCAGGTAATTTAATTTGAGAAGTAAACCCAGAAAATAAGAGTCGGGGATTAAGGAGTGAAACATGGAAGGAAAAAAAGCCAGTACAAGGGGTGTTCTTGAGTTGTTCACTGCTGTAGGCACTGGGGCTGGCCTCTGCTGGGATCCTCTGAGGAACAATGTAAAAGATGTCTCAAAACTTCTCACTGCAAGGACAACAGAGGAAGGCATTTATGCACCTGCTCTCATCTCTCATTAGTCAAGGATTGGCCCCATCAGATGTTTATTCTCTGGCATGCAGTTTGTACATATGCAAGGGCCACCTGGTTCCCACAAGCATCCCGCGCCACAATGTCAGAGAGGACCTGAACCACAAAACAGAAGGTATGCAGACAGGCAAAGGTAAGGTGCTCTCAGATTACATATTTGTTTGAAGCTGGTCATTACAGCAATGGATAGATTAAAAGATGGGCCAAGAACACCAGAGACACGGCACAAAAGTTGTCCAATGATCATGCACAGATCAGCAGGTCACTGTTCTACGGTGAATATGCAATTTAGACTTTTGAGGCCTCAAGGATGAGTATTCTTATTTATGTATTAAAATATTTTCAGAGTTCTCCCAATTACCAAAAATAACATTAAACTCTGCTCTTTACATACTGTTCCACTGGAAGTCTCGGTACAATGGCAGCTGCCTTGCTTCATATACTGTCAATTTCTTATCCCCACTCAAGGCTTCTCTTTTCTGATCCTACTGAACATTGCTTTGTGTTTCACCTGTGTGACCTGTGAGAAGCTAATAAATCCCCATATTTACATTATACATTTAGCAAATAAACAACATACCAGGTACCTATATGATAATTTGGGGTAGAAGTTTCCTCTATGGCTAGTATGACCTCACTATCAAACACCAATAGAGAGAAAAAAGAGGACTACTGGTCTTCTTGCACCAAGCTCCTTGGGTTCCTAGGGCACACAAGTAACATGGTGGGGTGTTTACACTATTCTAAAGATTCATGGTCATTGACACTTGTGGAAGAACCTGCCTGGAAGATAGACTTTGCTTCTCCTTCCCTGCTCCCAAACATTTCTCAGAGATTATCATTCCTTGCCTGACATAACACTATCACTACTATGCACTTTACAGGTCGGGTTCCCAGCTCATTCCCAAGAACAGCTTTTCCTTTGAATTAAATTTCATTTCTAATTCCACTGTTTGGTCTTTATTGCTGATTGAAGACCATTTTTCTATGGTCACTGATTGTCTACTTTTAACCTGTGATCCTGTTAGCTCTGTGCTAATCCTCTTGCTCTTAGCTTGGTTGTCTTTTTATTCCTAACAAGGCATGACCCAATGTCTGGAAACGAAGCTTGATTCTTTGCTGGGAGATTTGTTGTTATAGGACATTGTGCCTTTGTGTATTCCTGTTTTGTGAAGGGACTCAATATTTTATACAAAAAGAATGATTAGATGCACTTTTGCTTTTGAGTTATTATATATTACTGTGCAGGAGCTCATCAAATTGAATCTGAACTAAAATCATACAAAAGCAGAAAGGAGTTATTCATTCCATCACCCTTCTTCTTACAGTTCACATGGATATCCCATCTCTAATCCCAGTCTTTAATCATATTAATTATGGCTCTATTTCTGTGGCAGTGGGCAGAAAGTGATACTAAGAAAGGCTTAAATTTAGAGAGAGAATATTTTAGGTATTATAACTGAATAATTAAGGGATTATTTGACTTCAGATATGGTTTTACTGAGTATTCAATAAGAGGCAAATAGAGATTTCCATCTTTATTCCTTGGCTGTGCTTCCTCCATGTTAGATTCAGTCTCTGCAGAACCCCACTTCTACCTAGCAGTTGTAAGTTGACTATGGCAGACCCTGCATGCTTTTGTGCAGTGGAGGCAAGAGTATTTCTAAGGATTTGGTGACATTTTTATTGAGCCTCATTGAGTTCTATTGGTTTAAGCATTTATATTGGACTGTTATGAATTGAATTGTTTCCCCTCCAAATTTATGTACTGAAGTCTTAATTCCCCCTGCCCAATACTTGTGAATGTGACATTATTTGGAAATAGGGTCATCGCAGATGTAAGTAGTTATGATGAGATCACATGGGAGTAGGGTCGGTCCCTAATCTAACATGACTGGTGTCCTTACAAAAAAGAGAGATCTGGAGACAGACGGGCACATAGGAAGAATGTCCTGTAAAAATAAAGGAAAAGATTGAAGCAATGTAGCAGAAAACAAGAAACACCAAAGATGGCCAGTAAACCATCCAAAGCTAAGAGAGATTCTCCTTCATACATCCCAGAAGAAAAGAATGCTGCTGGCACCTCAATTTTGGACCTGTAAGACTAGAAGACATGAACTTTCTGTGTTTAGGCCACCCAGTTGTGCTACTTAACTATGACAGGCCAGGAAACTAATACAGAGACCAATAATCACGGTCAGGTGAAGCAATATTCTGGCCAAGCCTGAGTCATGCATAGGTCCCTCACACCAGGAACAGAATGACAGTACTGGAACCGACTGAGCAAAGAGGTGACCTCTAGGGGTAAGTTAGAAATGGAGGATGAATGAAAGTTGAGCAAAATAAACTTCTGCTATGAACTATATAGCTTCCTATTTTCTCTCCATTTTAGGAGCATCAAAGATTCACATCTTTATTTATCCATATGATAAATCCTTGTTCTCTCTCAGTCCTACAATGGCAGTTGTTATTTTTTTTATCTGTACAAGGCCAAGTATGTGTCAGGCCACTAGAAACATTAGAAATGTTCGTGATTTCCTTCCCATGTTGAAGATGTCAATGGAAGCAATAATAATGTAAGTTTCCTCATAAATACAATAAAATCTCAGTAACCAGAGTAGTTGATCAAAATGTCTAATTTTTCCATAATGTATAAGAGACATTCTGCTATACTTGTATACCAAAGTTTTATAGTATGATAAACATATGTAGAAATTCTACAAAAAGCTAAATTTTGGAATGGTATACAAAACAAAACAAACAAAAAAAGAAAAGTCATTTTCAGTTTGAGACAAATTTGCAGTACTAATATATAAGAAGCTTTAGAGAAGTCACGCTGGTATTATTAATATATATGTTGAGATAATAAAGGTTGAGCCATTAGTATATATATCAATGAAATGGGCTATTAATGTTCTGTTTGTTTTATACTTAACCTTGTAGGGTCTACTAATTTACAATTAAATTAAAAAATCTACTAGGACTAATGAGCTAATAATTGCAAAGGACTCTGAGCATGGAGAAAAGGCACCAAGGGAAGATGGGCCTCTATATGTGAAAATCGAAACATCTGAGACTTTAATTACATCCCTTGCTAGAACTGACTTGTATTCAGTTATGGGGACCAGCTCATTAGTGCTTTGCTGTGGGATTCCTAAACAACATATTGAAAGCCATTGCATTTACCAAATTTGAATATACTTGAGAGCAGGCATTTCCAATAATTCTGTCTCAATACATCAGGTTCATTGTTTTTCACTGAAATTCGAAAGATTCTAATAAGTCCTACAGTATAACACACCACTGCATTGCCAGAACTTGCACTTCAGTTTTTAAATTTGGTAGTGGGTGTATGTTTGAAGGATGTTATTTCTAGGACAGAGGGAAAAGAAAGAAATAAAAAAAAAAATTTCAATCTCTTGTGGAGATAGTTATGGAACTAGACTCAGTGAAGTGGAAACTCAGATATTTGGTTTTCAGTGCTTGAACCCTGATCTTGGCCAAAGAAGGATTAAAAGAAGTGCCAAAGTTTCTCCGATTATGGTATTAGTCAATCAAACATGCTGGGAAACGTATGAAGTTATATATACACTTATGTGTTTACATAATCTCTAATTTGAAAATCTTAAACCTACTGAAAAATGGAAAGAATAATATAGCAAACACCTATAAATCCTTTACTTGGTAGATTTTGATCATTTCTGTAGAAGTTTACTGTAATATTTATGTATGTTTATATTTAATATACAAAGGGTAATATTAATTGGTTACGTTTATTTAGTCAGTAATCTTTAAGTGATGAGAATTTAGATGATGTTTATTTTCAGTTTACTCATCTACATATTCTAGCACAATGATCATGTATTACTCATATAAATTTTTTAAAAGACAGTAAAATATCCTAGAAAACCATTCTTACTGGGTTATTTGGAAATAATTTCATTAGGGAGCTATCAAAATTTCATAAATTTTGTGTTGTGCATTTGAATCTATGTGTAGAGTCAAGATTTGTGGTCAGCTGTGAGTTAGAGATACCTCAAAAATAGTAAAAATTAAGGGTTCTGTTTTTCTTATAAATCAGGAAGTTGGCAGGTTGAAAGTTCAGGGCTGGTTTCTTGGTCTTACAAAGTCATAAATATTCAGGCTGCTCCTGTCTTTCTGTCATCCTATCATGTATTCAAGGTCACATGGTCTTAAGAAGGGTACTCAAGCCTGCATCCAGTCCTCATTCAGTGAGAAAGAAAGGAGACAGCACCTGCCAGGTAAGTTTGACCATTAAAGGAGATTTTTGTGTTGTTTTCCTTTCCTTTACAAAATCTCAACCCAATGACTTCTAGTTATACCTCAATGTTTGGAACTAAGTTACATAGTCATGTCAATCAGTAAGCAAAGCTAGGGAATGAAGTCTTTTTCTAGGCACAATGTCTCCTCCAACAAAACTGAGTGTGAAACACATCATTTCGTGTGCTACTAAAATAACAAAGAGAAGCTCCTTCCAATGAAAGTACAGCATGATTTTCTTTCCATTTAGAATGTTCATTTGGGAGATGCTGGATGCTCAGCGGGTTAAGCACTCGCTTTGCAGCCCCAGGGTCTAAGGGTGGAATCCTGGCCCCGGCATGTGTGGACCCATATGCTGAAATGGGCTGTGACCCCAGTTCAGTTCTCATGGGGGCAAGCTTCCCATGTGGGAGGCTCTCAACCTGGTTCCTGCTCTGCGTGGCCACCTCACCCACCTACGTGGAATGAAACTATGTTGAAAACTGGTGATGTACAACTATGGAGACAGCTCTGGGCCCTCCCCCTTCTCTCTCAGTCTCTGTCTTTCTGTCAAAAACAATGAAATAAATCTTAAAATAGAATGTTCCTTTGATAATCCCTGAAAGAATACTTTTAGATTTTTTTTTTTTTTTTTTTGGACAGGGAGAGAGACAGAGAGAGACAGAAAGAAGGGGGAGGGCCCAGAGCAGTCTCCATAGTTGACAGCATTAGTTTTCCATATAGTTTCACTCCACAGGTGAGCACGGGGCTGCGGAGGGTAAGAACTGGGCCTGGAGCCTCCCGCATAGGCCCCGGCAAGAACTGAACTGGTGGCACATCCCAACTCAGCATATGGGTCTGCCTGGGCCAGAGCCAGGATTCGATCCTCTGTCTCTGGGGCTGCAAAGTGAGCACTTAACCCACTGAGCCATCCCAGCTTCCCCAGATTTTTTTTGTATTTAGAATATTATCCTATGTCATACTGTCTCTATTCAGAACATTGTGCCTATATATACTTTTTATTTCAATGGGAAATTGTAACCATCTTTTTGATGGAATTGTAAAAAGCTACTAAGTCCAACATGAATATAACTATACACAATTCAGTTGACATGGTGACAGGTAACAGCAACTGACCAAATTTACACAAGATTAGGTGAGTATGTCATGATGTCTCTTGGCCAACAGTGATGGCAAGACACCAACAATGGTAAGAGTATGGAACATATAAGAACAAGTTGTTCCAACAGGCCGTCAGTATGGCACCTAAGAATGAACTAGACTGCCTTTAGATAGTGGTATCGGCAATATGACTACTTGAACGTATGTGGCAGTTCTTTAAAATTAATCCAGATTCTTTTTAAAAGGGAAGGGGGGATATTCTCTTCGAAATAACTATTTAAGAGCTAAATGTAAATACTTTCAAAGGGCAAAAAAAATCCAGAAGAAGGCATTTTAGATTTCATAAGCAGAACTGAGGGAGAAAAAAAAAAGCACACTGTGTCCTAGGGAAAGAAAAGAAAGATAAATGAGAGGGCAGCATAGAAGGAGATTTTGTTCAATGCAACCTTGAAAGAGATAAAGGCACGAGAGGTAATGTGCATCCAGGCATTGAAATTGCATCCTTTAACATGTTAGGGGTACGTAATTAAGCTAAGTGTGAGAGGCAAGGAGACTCATGATAACTAGCTCTGTCTTCTACTGTGATTCACGTGCTCTTTATCAGAGTAATTAAGGTCACATAGACTAACATCTAGCAGAGTGTCTGGCATATAATAGTGCTCAAAATTATTTATTACATTAAATTCAAAATTCTTAAATTTTTATTGGGATGAGGAGTTAAAAATAGCCCCAGGATATTCATAAATGTTCTTTTTCAGCTGAGTAGGTTAAGTCCAAGTTCATTTTCAGAGATTTGTATCTTTTGGTTGGGGGATGGTATTCAGGTTACTCTTTGACTCTGGAACCTAGGTAAGAACCAGTAGGTAGGAATCAGACAGGGCTATCAAACTAACGAAGTTGACGTAAATGTTACATACTAAAAGAATATTCAAGTTGTCTATCTTATGGGATATAGTCAGTAAGAAAGGGATTTTGGGAAAGCCGGGATGGCTCAGTGGGTTAAGCGCTCACTTTGAAGCCCCGGAGACCGAGGATCGAATCCCACCCCCCGCCCATGCGGACCTACATGCTGAACTGGGGTGTGTCCCCAGTTCAGTTCTTGCCAGGACCTACGTGGGAGGCTCCCAGCCCAGTTCCTGCCCTGCGCAGCCCTGTGCCCACCTGTAGAGTGAAACTATATGGAAAAACTAATGTCAACTATGGAGACTGCTCTGGGTCCTCCTCCTTCTCTCTGTCTCTCTCTGTCTCTGTTTCTCTCTGTCAAAAATCAATAAAATAAATCTTAAAAAAAAAAAGGAAAAGAAATGGATTTTGAATTTATACTTGATGTCATTCAATTTCATTTATTATGTACCTGCTCTCTACAGCTTCCTGAAATGGATACTGTGGGGAGATAACAGGAAAGTTTGGTGAAGTATAAAGAGAGGCTTGGATTCAATGACTTAGTCTTCTGTGCCCATTTTGGATCCACAAAAATCAGCACCTCTGCAGTTTTGACTCCAGCATCTATAATTTAAACATCGGTCAGGGTCATTGTTACATACAGCTATGTTTAGGATCCCCTAGACTGGATCATTTTCAGAGTTCCTTTCAGCTCTCAAACCTCACACTTTAACACACTCATCAAGCATTCATTCAACAAACCTACTGGTCTTTCCTAGCACCTGGCAATTCTGCCAGTTCTCATCTCTCCTTAAATATATAAGACTATGAAAGCTTATAAACCTCAGGTCAGCTCAAATTTATGAAGTTCTAGAGCTAAGGAAAGCCTCTAGGTATGAAGAAATTCCTAGAAATATAAGAGAAGAGCAAGAGTGTTCCAACCTTATAATGCTAACATTTCCATCTAATATCTCCAACTCTTTGCCCTATGGTCCTCTGTAATAGCAGAACTTCACTGCATTCATGATGGTCTCTCTGCTGTGGGATGAAGAATGGTTGGGAGAACATCAATCTTTACTCCAATGGAGGAATAAGACTGCTGAACCAAACACTGGACAGAGAGGGCGGTGCTTACATTCAAGAAGACAGAATAACCATTTTGGGGTTACTACATGTAACGAAAGAGTAACGTACCAAGAAACATGTTATATTAATAAACTGATAAATGTTACTATACCAATAATATATTAATTCTATGATGATATTTTGATACTGAGCCCACATGGCCTGCAAGGAAATCTTCTACTTAACAAAGTGCAGAGGTGGGTTTGATCACTCAGAGTCACATTAGAGAATTCAAGAAATAAATATTTCTGCACTTAAATGGAAGCCAAGTGAGATATCTCTTGTCAGTTTTCTGTTTAATCAGCCCATGCCACTTTTCAGGAAGGAAACGAAAAACAAACAAACAAAAAAACAAGCATGGCATTGTTTCCAATTTAGGAGCCTTCAACTTTGGAGGCTGTGAGACAAATTGCACAAGCCTCAGACATTCATTGGCACAGGCAGCTGTGGCTATAGTGAAGGTAATGACAGAGGGTGTACCCTTATCTGAAATTTCCCAATGAAGTAAATATGCCACATAGATTCTCGAAGTGAAGAGGTCCTTAATAGATCTTACAGTTCCTAAAGAATGAGTAGAAAATTATCAGGAGGAAAGTCAAAACAAGGGATTCTGGTAGATTTAAATTCTTGTATCCATATCCAAACATGACACGTTATGAAACAGCACGCTGTGAAAGAGAATGGGGAGTACTTTTAGCCAAGAGACTGATAAAAATGAGCTCATGAAAAATGTGATGAAGTTAGTGTTGGCTTCTCTCGTCAGCATCCCTCCCTGCAGGAAGATTTATGTTTCATACTCCATTGGTATTTGCCTTGTCTATGCCATTCCTTTCACCAATGGAATGAGAGCCAAAGTTAATGATTATCACTTCCATTCAAGTTTTAAAAATTAGTGTACAGTTTCCTATTTATATTTTCTCTTCATTGTGTGCCCAGATTGAGTTTGCTCCTTCAGTCTGGTTTCCAGAATAAAAAGAATTTGGAGCAGAGCTGTAGTCAACCAGCTAATGACATGTATCATGAGCAAAAAAGAAATCTTTGTTATGTAAGTCATTGAGATTTGGGGGCTATTTGTTCCTACTGTATAATACCACTTAAACTGACTGATGCGAAGTACTTTGTATGTCAGTCTAGGAGATAAATTTAATACAGCAGTTTGTAAAGACTCACTGAAGAATTTTTTTTTTAAAGGAACAAAATGGATAGATGACTATTAACCAGGAGGGTTGAGATGAAAGATAGTGAAGCTACATATTGGGAGAGGGCACTTCTATTTTTAGCAAGCCCTAAACAAATGCACATGTTCAATATATAGTATCATTCCTCATATTGTCATGTTCCTAAACATTCTCATCTACAAACACAATAAAATACTTAGAGTACAACTCAGCATATATGTAGGTAAATAATTATTCTCATGCTTTATCATGCTCCTAACCACTCCATTGAAATTATAACTAAAGGAAAACTTATTCTTTGTTAATTATTGTATTTGCTAATATTAAGTAATCAAGATAGAGTCCAAATAACTAACTTTCCTCAATTTTGTTTAAATTCTAATGTCACCAGAAGCTCTGCTCCTTAAAGATTCAGTTTAGATTTAAAGCATCTGCTCTAATGATTAACAACCACGGCTGAGAATGGCTAACAAAGACAATAATCACCTTACATATCATGTTATGAGGTTTATTTGCCCAGTTTTCTGATGAAAAGCCAGCACAATCACTGTGGTGTAATATTTTCCTCAAAAAGAATACATGAATATTGACAATGTCGATCATCTATCAAGAAAATTTACTGGAAAAACAAACAATAGAGAAACAGGGAAAAATTCACAAAAATGTATATATGTGAATAGATGTTGATTTGGGAGTGATAGCAAATATCTAGGAACAGCTGTCTAGATGTTCCCAAAATTCTGGATGCTTACCAGTTATGCATACTAAATATTTGGACATCTGGTGGAAATTTTCCATTTTTCTGAAAATGAAGATATTTATTATTGGGATGGGGGGGAACATCACTCAAAAATCAAGAGGAAAATACAGCATTTCCTCTGGAAAAAAAAAATCAAGAGGAAGGCATATGCTAACTAAAAAATGAAAAGAAAAGGCTTCTAACATCAGATTGATTGTCTGGTTTCATTAAGCTTAGCAAATGAGTTTGTAATGTCTCCCTTCACCTTGTTTAGTTGGTATTAAAGGCTTAAGAAAGTTTTTTGCCCAAATTGGAGCAATCCAAGAAGAAATTTCTCACATTGTAAAATAGGTTCTGCACTTTACTGAGTACATTCAGAAATGTACAAGTCTGAACAAACTTTTCCCAGTGATCTTTAGAAATGGCTTATGGTGCATTTTTCCAAGCATGTCTTCTGAATAATTGCAAAATGTAAAATAACTCCCATTTCTTCTCCTCTGAATGCAGACTAGTTCACCAGCTGAGAGACAACATGTTGGACCTATGTTGGGAAAGATGACCAAACCTTATCTCTCTTAAAGATAGAGATAATCCATGTGGGAACTACTGGGAGCAGCTGCAATTATTCTCTCAACAGAGATCATGTTTCTTGTTGATTCTATTTTCAAGCTTCAGTGGGCACAGGATTCAAAATAATTCCCAAAGAAGAGGTTTAAGATAATTATAGAAAAGTTTTCAGGAGATAGCTACTGTTCAAACTCATTGAGAAACTAAAGACATCAGAAGAAGCTTGCTGATAAAAACAAATATGTTCAGCAAGACAAAAAGGTGGAAAAGCAGAAGACATCTCTAAAATTAGGGTAGGAGAAATGACACTATTCCTTAAAAAAAAAAAAAAAAAAAAAAAAAGGAGTAGAGATAATTTGGCAGAGGCAACTTAGCATGACAAAAAGCTCTGATGGGCCTAGACTACTCACTGGACATGTACCGTCAGTGAACAAACTGAAGTCATTATTTTAAAAGACAGAGACTTTCAGAGATTCCAGTACTTTCCAGATCTCTGTACTCACAGGAACTGTTTATACATGTTTGACTCCAGAAAATACTCTTTGAAACATAACTAAATCCTACGATAGGGGATCTTCAAGAGAGAGAAGAGATTATAGATAAATAGGATGACAGAGACTTTCCAGGATGAATGTTGTGCATTGAAGAGAAGGAAACACTTGCTTTTATGCTCCACTAAACATTTTTTAGTTTTTGGAAATTCTCCTTGTTAATTCATTTATATTCAGTTCATTCATTTTAACTGTTGTGTGGGAGGGACTCCATTATGTGAGTTCATAATAATTTTATTTATTATTATTTTTTTCGAGATTTATTTTATTTTTGACAAAGACAGAGAGAAGGGAGAGGGCCCAGAACAGTCTCCATAGTTGTACATCATCAGTTTTTGACATGGTTTCATTCCACATAGCTGGGCTGGGGCTTCACAGGGCAGGGACTGGGTTGGGGGCCTCCAGTATGGGAGGCATGCCCCCTCAACTGGGGGACAAGAACCGAACTGGGGGCCTCTCACATGGGAAGCACTCCACAGTTCAGCATATGGGTCTGCACAGACCAGGGCCGGGATTTGATCCTCGGTCCGCAGGGCTGCAAAGTGAGCATTTAACCCACTGAGCCATCCTGGCTTCCTCCCATAGTAATTTATTAATCCGCCTTCATCAATAAATAATTAAGATGTGGCCTATTTTTAGCTGCAATAAACAAGACTGCAAACAACCTAAGTATATAGAGGGCATAGAATATGCACATGTTCAGCTTTATTTCTGAAAAAAATGGTTTTGACTAATATTCTCACTAATTTGTATGACAAATCCCTTTTCTCTACATTCGTAGATATGCTTTCTTGTTTTTAAAGTATTTTATTCAATAATTCTCAATGATTTGTAAGATATATATTTATGTATGACTTATAAGATATATATTAATCCTTTACTGGTTATCTGTATTAGAAATGCCAGTGATATAGGTCACTCTGCATAGAAGTTTTTAATAATAATATATTCAAGGTTCTTTATTTATGTTTGTTCCTTTCGAACCATTTAAGAAATCCTCCCCTCAGTATTTTCACATTCCCAACAGTAGTTGGTTAAATCTGCAGATCCAAAGAGCCCACTGCAGTTAAATTTTAGGGGAGTCAAAATTTATATGCAGATTTTCAACTATGCCGTGGGGCTGGTGTCCTTAATTCCTACATTGTGCAAGGGTCAACTGTGTATTACAAATACTATTTCTTTAAAATGTATATCATAATACTTATACATCTACACAAATTTAAATTTTATTTTTATTCTTTTCATTAGCCATGTAGTTTTCTCTTCACTATACTCTGTTAGAAAAAAAAAAGTAAAATAATTGACAGAAATAAAAAAAGAAAGGGAGAAAGGAAGGAAGGAAGGAAGGAAGGAATCGTTTCCTACTCTGGTATCATAAAGACATTTTTCTGAAAGCTTTATAATTTAATTTTGTACATTTTAACCATCTAGAAATTATTTTTACTTTGTGGGAAGATTTTTTTTTAATACATGGATAGTCATGCTTCCCAGCACTAATAAGTAAATCACTTGACTACTTTTTCAGTAAATTCATAGCTTTCATTCCCATTCTCAGCAGGCAGCGTGTTATCTCACATATCGCACAAGTTGCATATATCCTTTCTTAAAAGTCACAGATGCCAAGGCATTAAAAAAGGAAAAGAAATTTCAGAAGCAAAGGTAAGTTGTATTCTGAAAAAAATATTCAGTGGCGATTGCTTTCTGCTGTGTGCCGAGTCACTGCTCCTATGGAGAAGTGGCAGGTGGTCACCCTTCAGCGGAGGCCCAGTAATAGCGTTAAGTAGGCACAGAGAAAGATTTATGTATGACCATAGCAAGTAAGAGGATGTTGTGGACTTGTGCATGCCTCCCACTTGAGAAATCTAAAATACAAGAGGTTGCCATTTCATCAGAAAAGGGAGGACTTAGCTAGGAAGTGGGTGTACTCCGGTGACAGATCTAAGGACCAGGCCTCAACAAGCCAGACGTGGATTATGAGAGAGAGCATTGCCATAAATTTGTCTCAGAAACAGCCCAAAAAACCAGCAGGAGAGACCAGACTTCATCTCAAAGGAAACTGTACCCAGGAGGTTCCCAGATACCGATGAGGTCACCCAAGACCACAAGCAACACTTCAAAAAGGAAAAAGTAGTCCTTATTCTCCTACCATATAGAGAATTTGCTAACAGCTTAGAAGAATACTAATCAAGAAAGAAATATTCTGTTCCCTATGTCTTCCTTGTTTATTCTCTTCCTCCTTACATGAACTTTACACACGTCAGAAACCATGGTAAGCAATATGGGAGAGAAGGGATAAAGGATAAAATTAGGGAAATAAAGAAGGGTTGGGCAGGGTTGTTTACCCACTGAAACTAGCCTTTCCAAATTAGACCCAGCTGGGGGAGGTGAGAACAAATAAAACAAACAAAAAAAGTTCTAAAATATTACCATGCATGTTTAAATACCTATCACTTGGATTCAAAGTGTGGTTTTCAAGGTGACCCTGAGGGTTGACATTCAATGAGCAGAAGGAAAGGGGAAAAACAGCTTGGGAGGTTTTTCTACGGGCAAGTATAGGAAGTAGAGGCATAAATTTTGCACACATTTCACTGGTCAAAATTCATTCACACGGCACTACCTAGAAGAAAGGAAGGCTGAGAAATGTAATCCCTGCCTCTAGTCAGCAACAATTCTAGACTGTGACGCGGGAGCATGAATGTGTGGTACTCAGCG
This sequence comes from Craseonycteris thonglongyai, assembly GCA_004027555.1. Classification (NCBI taxonomy): domain Eukaryota; kingdom Metazoa; phylum Chordata; class Mammalia; order Chiroptera; family Craseonycteridae; genus Craseonycteris; species Craseonycteris thonglongyai. Next base: position 14,975 of record PVKE010008997.1, on the reverse strand, counting down.
GCCTGTCTCAAACCACATTCATTTCGTTTCCTTAAGATTAGATCTCACGCATCTAAAATTGTGTGTGTGTGTGTGTGTGTGTGTGTGTGTGTGTGTGTGAGAGTGAGTGTGTGAGTGAGAGAAAGAGAGTTAATAATCTAGAAACTCAGTCTTGCTTATTTTCTTGGATTGGCTATATGCTTATTGAACAGAGATTACTAAAGAGATAAAACAAGCAAGCAAACAACAACAACAAATATGGTGCAAACCTGGGATTTATTGAGGGACAAAGGCAGAATTAACTTCATAAGGAAAATCTGAAGAGGCAATAGGGGAAAGAGGAAAATTGTTTTTCCAATATCTCTGGTAAGTCCCCTTACCTGAGCCTTAATATTTAAAAAAAAAATGTAACCTTTGATATTAAATTTAGTATGAACATGAATTACTATCTAGTGATTCTACATTCAGAATAATTAAAAGAAACAAATCACCATGCACCATCTCGACTAATTGAAAGATTTTTTTAATGTCTAGTAATAAAAAGCAAAGATAAAAGGCAGATCTAATCAGGTAAAAGTCATAGGTGTAGGATGAAGTGTCTTGTTTTTAATTTTGGTGTCTGGTAATTAGATGTTCAGCTCTTTGTTTCTGTGTGGCTTGAGCTAAGTGACATGGGGATACAGTGTCACCAATCATAGCTGATTTTTCACTCCAGTAGAGTGTCTCTATCACACTTAAGGCATATCAATTCTCAAAACAGTCTGTGCCTTGAAATCTATTTGTGTTATAAAACTAGCCAAAATATCTTACAACATGCAATATTTATTGCAAGTATCAATTTCAAAATATTTGTTGGGTTTTTAGATATAGCTAAGATGATACCAAAAGTATTTTCTATGCCATATTTAAAATTCTATGTTTATATTTTATTGTTTTCAACTCTGCTAAAGACAGGGTCAAGCCGATGCCTAAAGTACACTGGAAAGAATTAAATTAGGTCCTATGGTTGTGATGGTTAGTTTTATATGTCAAGTTGACTGAGCCAAAGAGTACCTATATATTTAGTCAAACACCATCTGGGTGTTTTAGTGAGAGTGTTTTGGAAGAGAATAACATTTAAATAGAAGGCGTGAATAAAGCAGTTTGCCCTTCCTAATGTGGGTGAATAAAGCACTTTGCCTTTTCTAATGTGGAGAGACCTTATCCAGTCAGTTGAAGGCCTGAACAGAACAAAAAGTCTTGCCTTTTTCTGAGTGAGAGAAAGTTCTTGCCTCATGTTCCTCAAGTGAGGATATAAGCTTTTTTCATGCCTTCAAAGTCAAACAGAAAAATTGACTATGTGGGGTCTCAAGCCTGTCATTATTTAAACAAGAACAACACTGGCTCTCTGGTTCTCAGACCTTTGGACTTGACCTGGAACTAAACCATCGTTCTCCTAGAATGTCAGCTTTCCAACTCAACTTGCGTATCTTGGGATTTGCCCACCTCCACAATTGTACGAGCTAGTGCCTTGTAATAAATCTCTTTATATGTATTATAAATAGATTTACCCAAGATATTTATCCAAATTTACTAAAGAAAATTGTGAAGCCTCATTTGAAGATAGGATGGACTCTCCAATGACACATTCTCTGTATATCCATTTTGACCCCAGCAACGTAAGAATTATAATTTAAACCATTATAGTAGTCCTCCTTTATCCACGAGGTCTACATTCCAAGACCCTTAAAACCCTATATATAATACTGTAGACTTTCAGTTAACCAGCCCCATGGGGATTGGTAGGTGCTGGGAAAATGTAACTAGACTCTCCATTAACCAGAACTCAAGCAACTGGCACTTGTAAGCAACCAGCAAGATCTCAAGCAACCAGCCAAAACAAGTTGCTCATTGCTTGAGAGTGCTGGTTGCTTGAATCCTAGTTAATAGAGAGTCTAGTGTGCTTTTTTCAATACATACATACACTGCATGGTTTCTCTTTGGCATATCTGAATTGCCAGCATCACCACTCTTGTGCTTTGGGGTCATTATGAAATAAAATAAGGGTGACTTGAACACAGGCACTGCAATACGGTGACAGTTGATCTGATAACCCAGATCATACCAAGTGACTAACAGGTGAGAAGCATATTCAGAGTGTATATGCTGGACAAAGGGATAATTCACATGCTAAGCAGGACGAAGCAACAAAATTGGACAGAGCAAGATCTCACACTACTCAGAAGGGCACACGATTTAAAATTTATGATTCATTTATTTCTGGAATTTTCCATTTAATATTTTCAGACCACAGTTGATCACGGGAAACTGAAACTGTGTAAAGAGAAACCACAGATAAGTGGGGATTACTATACTTTCTGTCAGGATTAACTAGTGTGAAGTCTTTGATCCTCAAAGAATAACATGGGGGAAGTAATCCTATTAAGAATGACCACTCTAGTAAACACATAAAGGCATAAGCATCAGGTTTGTGTTTAAAGTAAGAAGTTAAATTATAGGAAAATATTTATAAATATTCCTTTAACAATAGATTCTAAAGTTATCTGAACTTTTCTCATATCTTGTAGACATGTAGTGGGCTCATCTTCTGCCTGGCTTATGCTAATTTTTTCTTTTGTACACGTAACCCTGGATATACAAGTTTTAGGTCTAACTGGCAGTATTTTTTTCTATATTATTCTGTCCTTCCCAACCCTTTATTGATCAAGGAATAAACAACTGACCTGAACTTCCTTAATTTTTTATTTTTTCACCCAAGAATCTGAATCTTGAAATGAAGAAAAGCAGAAGTTGTGTATGGTAAGCAGCATCTGACATGGCTCTCAAAGATGCGCCCTCCTGGTATTTATGTTATTGTGGAATCCCTTTCCCTTGAATGTGGGCTAGATATAGTGACTTGCTTCTGATGAACAGTTAAGGCAAGAGTGATAGAGAGATGAGCTACCAACTTCTGTGATTAGGTTTCAACAAACTATGACTTCTGTCTTGATAGTACTATTGTCGTCTTGCTTGCATACTTTGATGAAGCAAGCTATCATGTTAGAGATGAGGTTCTTGTGGCAAGAAACTGAGGGTTGCCTCTGGCCAACAGCCAGCAAGAACAGAACACTCCAGTTCAACAACTCACACCACACTAAAAACTGCCAACAATCACTAGAGTAAGCTTCAAAGCTGATTTTTCTATTGTCAAGTCAGGCCTTGAGATGACTACAGATTCCCACAGCAGAGGATTTATTTAAGTCAAGCTTGGATTTCTGACACACAGAAATGGTGAGAAATAAATGTCTTTGTTTTAAGTCTCTACATTTTGGGGTATTTGTTTTGTAGCAACAGTTAACACTACACAGGGTTCCTTTAGAGATGAGTCACAGAGGTAGCAACATTCTAGAGTAGCTCTTTATTTTTTTTTTAATTCATTTTATTATTTTTGACAGGGAGAGACAGAGACACAAAGAGACAGAGAGAAGGGGGAGGGCCCAGAGCAGTCTCCATAGCTGTACATCATCAGTTTTCGATATGGTGTCTTCCTTCCACACAGGTGGGCCAGGGCCACACAAGGCGGGAACTGGGCCGGGGCCTCCCACATGGGAGGCACGATGCTTCGAGCCAAAGCTCAAACATGGGGAGGGGTGAGAACCGAACTGGGAGCCTCCCGCAGGGGAAGCACACCACAGTTCAGCATATGGGTCCACCCAGGCCTGGGCTGGGATCCAGTCCTCAGTCCCCGGTCCCTGGAGCTGCAAAGTACGCTCTTAACCCACTAAGCCCATCCCAGGCTTCCCTCTACAGTAGTTTTTGATCTCATGCTATTGGGGTCCTCAAGTTGTCTCTGACTCCTTCTGAGTCTGAACTTTTCAACTTTCTTGTCATTCTTTAAGATATCCCATCATCTTTCCAATATATGCATTAAACTAGACAGATTTAATTTTTATTGATTGCAATCTAAATAGCCTTTAGCTATCATTGTTTCAGTTTCATGTTACACTTTTATTTTTATTATTATTTCTATTCCTGTAATTTCAAAAATGATTCAATAAAATTGATTATTTTTCATTTTATTACTCCACGAACACATAATTTGATCTTAGCAAGAAACTAAACTTGTGCCAACATAGCAATAAATACTTTGAAAAGAAACCTACAGATGCAGTTCATAGATTGCTATGACAGCTAGACCTTTATCTTCTATTTTGATAATAATATATATACTTTTTAATTGGAATCCTTCTCCTATCTGTGATCATTGGTGACATTCTATGTGATATAGCCAGAAGTAACCATGAGAGTAACTCATGATGTTACCGAGGTATTCAGAAAGTGAAATGTAATATGCAGAGGACTATATATTGGGATGAGGATCTTTCATCATTTTGATATCAAATACGTAAAAGTATAGCTACAGAACTATGAGACGTCATTTAGGAAATCAAAGATTATAAATTAGTAATTTAAAATATTAAAAAACAAACAAAAACACGAAAAGCCAAGTTGGTAACCCAGATCTGTGGTTCCTAGTGTTGGTTTACCCACATTTCTTTTCAAACTTCTGTCATGATTTTATCAAGTGGTGATAAAATGTTGTTTAGAATGGCTTTTCACTTAGGGAAATTAGGTCAAAATAATAGCCTATCAACATTCCAATCATTTTTGTCTCTCTTAACAATTATCTCTCTTCTTAAGAGGTTAGCTACTAGATAAAAGGTTCCTATCATCGTGCATTATATCTATTGTTTAAAAAATAAATTAACCTGGAAACTATTGCTTTTCCTTCAATCCATTCTTAGGAAGAGGTAGTTTTATTGAGAGGACATTAAAGTCTACTGAATGAGACTACAGTGGCAGAGGGTGGAGCTTTGGGGTTGAGGAGGAAAAGCATTTAGCCTCTGAGCTGAGTCACAGCAGGTACTATTCCAGTTCTTTATGTATGTGGAGGTTGAATTAAGTCATGGCCCACAAGAGAATAGGTTTCTCCTGTATCCATCCTCTCAGCCCGTTAAGAGGATGAAAAGAGAGTTGTTGGAAAGAGAGATTGGAAAGAGAGTAAAGCCTATTGGAAGGAAGAAAACTTAAGACTGCTTAATCTCAGACCGAGGAGTCAACAGAGTTCTGCACTCACTGTCCTACCTCACTACAATTTAGGCTCCATATTGGGGCTTGAGGAAACAGTCCTGGGAAATAACAAAGTATTCTTTCACATAGGCTAGTTATTCATTCGTATACTTCTCTCTTCAGAATTTTGGAAATAGGCAGCTTATTTCTCTGTGGCATCCTAAATCATTTACATTTGATATATCTTAGTGCAACAGGTAAGAATCTCCTTTAAACTAAGAATAAAATGTGTAGAAGCAAAGTACCAAAGTCAAAACAGAGTATTGCTGTTTTTATTTGACTCTAAACCCAAGGAGGGAGGCCATGGTCAGCACTGGGCTGGATCCAAAATGGATCTTCTGAACAAGAACTGTACAGGAAAACACTCCTCGTCCTATCACAATATTTGATCATCCTTTTCTAATTCAGTACCTTTCTGGCATCCCCACAACCCTCCCAAATAATTTGACAGTGCCTGCTTTGAACATTATCAGGAGATAAGAGAAAAATAAACTTGAACTTTGAATGTAACCATTAGCTTTTTAGGGGTATTTGCTTGAAGACTTTTCTTAGTATTTTTTGCTTGTGAGTTCTCAACATTTTACAGCATTCAATTTTATATCTTATGACCTTCTTGGGTAATTCCTCCATGTGCAACATCAATATAAGAACAACAAAAACTAAGTTAAAATGAGGGAAATTATATATAGTAAACTAAGAAAAAGGCAAAGGTAAGAGTTTCCGAATTAAAAGAGAGAATTGTGAGCTATCACTTTTAATAGATAGGAAATAAAAGAGGATTTTTAAAAAGTTCTGGAACCTGCTTTATTTTGATGTGGCTTTCATTTCAGGGCATTGATACTTGAGTTTTGAGTCAGAAAATCTCCTCTGATAGTGAATAAATCCATCCTTCACACAAAGGGGAAAACAAACCTTCTCAACAATCTCGATTTTATTGTATTATTCAGGACAGGCTACCTGCTAAAACAAATAATTTCAACATTGCAGTGGCTTGGTAAAATAGAATTTTATGTTTCACTCACACAAAGTCTAAACAATGAAAGGGAAGGGTGAGTGTTCTGCTCAGAAACCCAGGCTCCTTCTGCTATATAGCCCCACTATTCCTTGGTCTTCGATGGCCTCAGCTGAACCCTCTTTGACTGGCGGATGAGCAAATAGAGATAAGGACACATCGGAGGACCACACTTAAAGCTTTCATGAGCTAGGCCTGGAAGTGGCACATCACTTTCGCTCACACGCCAAGGGTCAGACTTCAATAGGCGAAGAAGGGGCTAGGAAATGTAGTCTGATTATGAGCCCAGGAGGGGAAAAATGGATTTTCATGAACATGAACTCTCTGCCACTCTTCTGCTTCTCGTAGCTCAGGCATTCACATTCATTTCCAAGACTATGAAAAAGTCACTTCAAAATTGCCACTTTTATATAAAGGTTTTTGACTATCAGATCAATGTATTTATACTGGATAGTTTTTTCTCCCCCCCCCCCTTTATCTCCAGCCAAGTTCTGAAGGACCCATTTACTACTAAATCTTGGTAATATCAGGAATTGTGGATTGGCGGGGGGCGAGGGGGGGGGGCGCACCCAAATCCCAGAGTATGCATTCAAGCACATCTGGAGTTCATCAATAAAGATAAAGAAAAACCGGAACTGCTAGAATATAAAATTATATAATCTCCAAGCACTGAAGAAAATTAAATGCATTTATCAAAAATTCAATTGCTAAGAAGGAAACAACACAGTGCCTCTAGTACCAGAATTGCTAATAGGCAAAGGGATAGCTACAAACAGCAGGTAAGAAAGCTGGCAACAGAAAACAGTTATTTGCATTTTATAAGAAAACTATCTGAAACTTAATAGTAAGAAAATCCACTTATAAAAGGTTTTCATCTAACAGTTAAAACATGAGCTGTAGTAAACAGTAAAAACAAGTGAGAAAGACATTCAAACTCCACATACATTAGTTTTATACACAATCAAAAAGAAATGGATCAAATTACGAAGCATGTTGAAGTGTTAAAATTTCGACTGGCCTTTTCAAAGGCTATTGAGAGACACCAAAGTAAAAACAAAGTAGATTTCTTGAGTTGGTGTAGTCAGATTTTACTCTATAGATAATAAATTTAAGATGCAAGGAGTATTCCTGCTGCACCTGGAATAGAGAAGATTTCGGAGTTAAGGGAATTCAAGGAAAATCAATGTTTGGGAAAGGAGTTTCTACAAATGCTTGCACTAGCTCTGGAGGTACAAGTTTGGAGAGCAGAAGGAATTTCAATCTCCAGTTTATAAGTCTCTAGTTCATAAGTCTATTCTCCAGCAGGGACAAATGTGAACTCAAGAAGAAATCTTCCCTGGGAGGGAGAACCCAAGGTCTAAGGAATTCAGGAATTGGGCCCTGATGCTGCAGTAATGTAAATACCAGCAAAGAGCAATGGAATATGGCAGCGATGGAAAACTTCAGAGAGGAGCAAGAATTCAGGAGAAGACAACATGCAAGGCCGTAAACAGTACTAGTCCTTATTGTCAGTCTGAAATTCTCAGCTCGCAAGAGTGGAAATTGTAGTCCTAGTCAGAGACCATACCTAACAAAAAACTGAGATTATAAGATCTGGTCTAAAGGGTAAATATGAATTAAAATCAATGAACTATATATAACATAGAAGAGAAAAGGGCATTAATAAAGAGAAATCTTTGAATACTATTATATATATATATTATATATATATATTACATATATATAATATATATATTAGTATATATAGAGAGTATATATATATACATATATGGTATGTATGTGTGTGTATATATACATATGTGTATGTGTATATATATATAGAGAGAGAGATGTTTCAATAAACCTCTCCTGAGTTATGTATGCAGGGCAGTGTTTTTTGCTATTATTTTCTTCTCTTTCGTTTTATGGTTCCCTTCAGCATATAAGAAGCAGAAGATCACAATTATCTCTGAGTGTGAGATTTCTCATGTATGGGGGTTAAATTCACAGGCACTGTGGAAAAGCTAAATACACCAACAAAGTTTGCTCTCTTAAACTCCGTTATTTTTCCTTCTTAGTTCTTCTACCACTTATTACAATGTCTTTGAAGGTATATATTATTTATTATAGAATGTGAGTCTGTCATGTAACATATTTTGTGTTTTAGGGAGATGGTTTTTGCTTGGAAAATGCTCTTATTTATGAGAATATGCTTAGATTTTAGGGGCTGCCAATGTTACATGGGTCCTGAGAATTTGTGGATGAAATGTGGGGCTGGTGTTGGAATGTTCTTATTTGTCTTGAAACTTTACAAGAATATGGGAGACTTTTCTAGTTGGAAGAAGTCCTTGTAGGAGTGCTAAAAAGCTCTACTATGCCCAGTGAAGCAATATAGGCCTTAACCAGGGCAGTCCTGGAGAAGAAGAAACCCCCATTTCTCCTTTGAGACAATAAAGTAATAAAATGCAGGAAAGAAAGTGCTTACAGACATAATGTAGGACAGTAATTTATCTGTAAAAAGGAAGACAAGCTTGCGTTTCAGCCATGAAATCTTCCTGTGGTAAAAAGCGGTTTATATAAGGGTTAATATTGTTCAAATGAACCAGTTAGTGGCAATTTGGGGGCATTTTAAATTAGTGGCCTTGTGGTATCTGGGCTCTGCTGTTAGCAGACACATCTTGTACAAGCTTATCTGGTGAGCAGGTAGGACATAGGAACTGGATCATTTACCTGAATATATCGTATGCCCTTGGGTTCACTCAATCACTTGCTTTACTGACCCATTTTAGAGGCTTGTGGGAACAATATCAAAAGGGACTTTTTATAATGGCCTAGGGGGACGATCTGCCAGTATAACTGGTTCCTGCTAGACTATAAATTCTGTGGAAATCAAAATTAGGAAATTTTAATTATGTTGACACACTTATAAAAAATGTGGGTTAAATCATATTTGTGGACATAGGCACTTGAGCAGTGCAAATGCGCTGCTGAAAATTTCTTTCTCAGCAAGGTAAGAAATTGAAGGAATGAGAATATGTATTTCTTATAGCCATGGGAATATAAATGAAGGTGCTAGCCAGATGGAAAATGGCTTCTTGAAAGATGAAACTGTGTATGCTTTGTTTCGTGCCAATGTTAAGATATCTTTTCTATACTTACCAATAATTAGTACAACAAAATAAGACTTTCTGAAAAGGATGACTGTCCAATGACATCTTCTACATGTAAGAGTTTAAACACTATTTTGTCAAATGTGTCTGTGATAAGAAGTTATATTTGTTCACTCAAATTATATATTTGTAGCAATACTTGAATTTCCTTTCTTATTTTGTATGTGATCTTACCAATGGTGCTTTCATTAATTCATTAGTATTTATTCTGTGGTAAAATCTCTTCTTAGACTGAGATAATTGGTCTTCTATAGCCCTTCCTTTTTTAAGTCAGTTTCACTCTGACTGACTGGATCCCAGCACAATGTAAAGTAATTTATTCAGTTGCTCCCTGTTTTGCCCTCTTCACTGCATTCTCACTGCCTAGCATAAAATGAGTACTTTCCAACCATGTGACTATATATGACTTGTTAAAAGTTACTAATGGGGCCACATGAAGGTATAAGGAGGTGTGTTCTGAAAACCCACCAATTCGTTTCCTCTCCTATGTGGTCCAGTGATACCTCCATCTGATCACTAATGTTAAGTTCATAAGATTAATAAAAAGAGTAAAAACTAGAAAAAAGTTGACCTCTGAAGGCCCCTCAGGCTTCCCTCTGTATGCCATTGTCACCCGTGTCCTAAGAGGAGTTAGGATCAAGGAAACAAGTTAGGCCACAGTGTTAGGGTCATTGGATTCTGTATCTTTGTAGTATGTCCTTTCCTCCCACAAAGCTGAAGTAAGAATGCCAAGTTTTCCTATCCTGAGAGGTTGGTGACATGGGCACTTGTTGTCAGGGGGAAGATAGATACTCTCCTCTCCAGTCGCTATGGCAAATAATTTCTAGATGGCTTATGTTTGTCTCTATCATGTACTCAACACTAGACTTGTCTTTGTTTATCATAGAGAAAAGGTCCCTTTTATTATCATTTTTGTTGGAGGTCATTTAGGCTTATAGTAGGAATCACCCAAAAATATCCATCCCAACTCACTAAACAATGGAGGATGAGGCAAACACCTTTTAGTAATAGTAGAAAAGGCCATATCAAATATTACTTCTGTCAAGAAAAGTTCCCTGAGTCACTCATTCAGAATTAGCTGGGTCTTCCCTCGAAGCATACTGCCAAGCTTGTATCTCTATATCATATTTATTTTATTCAATATACTCATATTTTACTCAATACTGTATATTTGTATACTTTCTATATATAAGACACTATTATAAGAGCTTTAAGAATATTAACACATTAAATTCTAAGTTGCTAATGCTATTATTACTCCCAATTTGAAGAGGATGAAATTGAAAGTTGTGGACATCAGGTAATTTTTTAAGGTCACAAAGCTAATAATTGGTGGACCGTGTGACTCCAGCACCTGTGGCCCTAACCACTAAACTCTGCTCCATCACACATCTTACTGGGACTTGTTGCAGTATCTATACTCATGCAATTTTCCCTGAATTTCCTAATTTTTTCAAAGAAAATTAGGTAATATTATATCCCTCCACACACTATCTCAGAAATTATAGGGTTGACTAAAATACAGAAAATGATTCTGTTATTAGTTATGTTGATTTTTCACTTAATAGAATAATAATAGAAGTAATAATCAAAGTATAGGGGATGCCAGGTTAGCTCAGCTGTTGAGTCCTTGCTTCACAATCGTAAGGTCTGGGGTAGAATTACTGGCCTTGACCATATGCTGAACTGCGGTGCTACTGGGTTCTTGCCTCCCATGAGGGAGGCTCCTGCTTTCACTTCCTCCCTGCTCAGACTCACACCCACCTGTGTGGAATGAAACAATGTCACAGCTAATGATGTACAACTATGGAGACTGCTCTGGGCCCTTCCCATCTTCTGTCTCTCTCACTTTCCCTCAAACAATAAAATTAATTAAAAAAACAAAGTATATTAAAACTTATGGTATCCCTGGCCCCAATTCCACCATGGAGGGAGAGTTCCCCTCCACCAAGAAGCAATTCTCAGACACCAGCTGGGCCTCCTACAATCCAACTCAATTCTGACACTTTCTGGAGATAGAATCAGATTCCATATAGATTAAGGGCTCAGTCCTACAAGACTGTTTGCCCCTCCCCTTCAAATGTCAGTCGTAAGTTCAAGTTGCCACCTATACTTCTGACTGGCTATAAATTTGAGCTTTCTACAACCCCTGGAATTTGATTAATGTGCTAAAGTGACTCACAAAACTCAGAGAAACGGTTTGCTTACTAGATTACTAGTTTCTGATAAAAAGGTGTAACTCAGAACAGCCAAAGGGAATTGATGCATAGGGCAAGGTTTGGGGAATGAGCAAGGAACTTCTATGGACTCTCCAAGTACACAACACTCCCCCGGTCTCCATGTGTTCACCCACCTGAAAGATCTCCAAACCCTGGCTGTTTGGTTTTTGTTTTGTTTTGTTTTTTTAAGATTTATTTTATTGTTTTTTACAGAAAGAGAGAGAAGAGGGAGGGTCCAGAGCAGTCTCTATAGTTTATGTCATTAGTTTTCAATATGGTTTCATTCCACACAGGTGGGCTTAGGGCCACACAGGGCAGGAGCTGAGTCAGGGGCCTCCCACACAGGAAGCACACCCAAGCTCAGCATATGGGGCCACACAGGCTGGGGCCAGGACTCGATCCTAGGACCCCAAGGATGTAAGGCTAGTGCTCAACCTGCTGAGCAGTCCCAGCATTCCCCTCTTTGACTTTTTATGGGTTTTTATGACACAGATACAATTGATTAAATCATTGGCCTATGATGATTGAACTCAGCTAATTCCTCTCTCCTCCCTAGAAGTGGGGGTGCAGAGAGACTGAAAGTTCTAACACTGACCACATAGTTGGAGACTTCCAAGACATATCTCATTACCATAATAAAAAAGAGCTTTGTGGCTCTTATTACTTTGGAAATCCCAAGGGTTTTAAGAGCTCAAGAAAATATCATACAGTATATTTTATAATTCTCAAAATAACCCTTCTAAGATTAGTATTATTACTCCATTTTAGAGCCAAAACTTGAACCTAGCTCTGGCTCTATTCTATGTATATATGATACCAATATACTACAGTGTCTCACATAAGATAAACATCAAGCAGGGGGTCTGAGTACAAGGGACTCTGATTAAGTTGATTCGGGATAGTCCCAGGCAATGAGGTTATCAAAAATTTTGTTCTTCCATACAACCCCAGTGTAATACTTTGCACATAGTAGGCACATGCCCTATAAATAGTCATTAAAATAATAAGTATATTTGAAAATTCTAGTAGTGGAACCAAAACACTTTCCTTAACTGAAGATTGGAAAGCGGTTATTTTTTTAACATGTGGCCAGATTGCAAAGACATACAGAACGAGCAGCAAGAAGGGACTTGTCTAAATTGTTACAACACCCCAAAGCACCCAAGCAACCACCCAATCAATCAATAAATCAATCAATCCAGTGATATATCCCTCAGCAGAACCACATTCACAGTCACATGAATGAGAATTGTGTAGTGTTCTAAAATGTTATTATTTAGTATAGTTGTGGGTGATGCTCTAATTAGCTGAAAGACCTTGAATTCAATGGTTAAAACGCCTGGTTATCATTTGAGTCTCACCACTTGCCTGTAATTCTGAGTCTCTAATCATCCTTTACGCTCAGATTCTGCATTTGCAAAAGTGGATGAATATCTATTTCACGTGTTCCTGAAATGATCAGATGAGACATTCTGTTTCAATCATTTTTTCCTGGATAAAGATTACACATACTAAACGTTTCTTCAGTATATCTTATGTCCTCTGGCCCTGTAGCTGTCTCCTGGTCCCTCTTCTTCTCCATAGCTTCCTGTTTATGCCACTATTAAGATTTTTGTGCCTATTAGTGTGAATGTTTCCCCACCTCCTAATTCCTCAAAGGTCAGAAACTGGCCTTATTCAGTTCTATACAACCAAGACCTAGCCCATCATGTGGTACACAGAAGGCGTTTAATAAATGTTTAATGAAAGAACAAATAGGAATCAAGAAACCATAATTAAGAGCAAATAAATTTTACCAAGGCCAATTCAGTGGAAAAAATTGTCAAACTATGCAGAGCTACTTGTGAAGTAGCAACTCCAAGACTCAATTTAACTTTCCTGATGTTTAACACAGGCTTATTGTTTTGAAGGTAAGATTTTAGCAGCCATAATATCAGACTTTGAATTCATTCAAGCCTCATTTATTAGGTGTGATAAAACTCAGAATTTAAGAGCCTGGCTAATTAACCAAGTGTGCCTTTCATTTCAATCCCTGTTACCTACAAATATTTGAATTAGCACTTAATGTTTATTTTAAGCACTGGCTCTCATCAGAAGAGAGGTATTTCAGATCAATTATTCTATAACTGGAAATAGCATTAATGTAAATTTCTTCCTATATGATTTGTATCCCCCAATAAACATTTACTATCCACTGCTTCTGACTTTCCACCACAGCTTATCATACTGAGGTGAAATTATTGCATTAGTCTTTTCATACTCAAAATAAGTCAAATTTCCCTCTATTGTTTTATTTACCACTCCTTGTTATCATATACTATCCTAGTTAGCTTTGTAATAATGAAGAATTGCATAACCCTAGACTATACCTTAACTTAGAAAACTTTGCTTATTTTCAGCTATCTTCTACGGTAGATAAATTGTTGAAATTTAGTGGGCCTTCAAATCATCTGGTGATCTTATTAAAATGCAGATTCTGATTCAATAGGCCTGTGATGGGGGTTTGAGATTCTGCATTTCTATCACGTTCCTAGGTAATGCCCGAGGGCCACATTTTTAGAAGTAAGGTTCTGGGTAATTTCAATTCATTATAATTGTTTGAACTTACTCCTCTGAATTCCTTGATTCTTTATCATTTTGTTATAGCCATTCTCTTATTCCCTAGATTCATACTTAAGAATATTTCTCAGGTGTAGACCTTGGGCTATCTAGTGAACTACAGCTTGTATTGTTTGTCTCAGTTCCATAGTTAGCACCTGGAACTCCCACACCTAATAGCCATATAAAGACCACCTGCAACTAGAGTTCCTAAAAACAGGAGGTAGACCATCAGTAAGAGTGAATGCTGAAACAAATCACTTTGTGTCACAGATTCTGTTTCTTAAGAAGCAAGGCACATAATTTTTACAAACATTCTCTGAATCCTGAAATACATGTGCATGTTTTCTAACTTACTAGTTATACTATTCAAATTATTTATGTATCTCTCACTTCAATTGTATTTCTAACAAAAGTGTATGTTTTGCTTTTAAACATATTTATATATTCACATTTTTCATGTCTAGCACTCTGTTTTCAGTCATTTTTTAGTTTAACACTGCTTTTTTTATATATCTTTATATTTTGCTATTTAAATTTTTTTTAAATGAGACACTTGATACTGTGTTAATTTTTTATGGGTATTGAAATTATTCTGATTATATTATGATTATATGAAAGGGAAATCTCCCTAAATGGCTAAGTTATTATCAGAGTCAGTTATATGTAGAACAGACAGTTCCTAAGATAAAGGTCAATGAAGATATTATAACAGTAAATGATAAATTATTAAGGCAAAACTTAGGTAAGAAGTATAACTCCTACTGGATATGTCCCTAAGTCTTGACCTCCTGAATCTAAAATTCTAATATAAATGTGCTTTAATATATTTTTCTATAATCTAATAATTTACATAATATTTTTACCAGTATATTATAAAGGCGGGGGGGGGGAATCCCACAATTTATG